>NNCF01128375.1:938749-988694 GCA_002313205.1 Laupala kohalensis
TATATATATATATATATATATATATATATATATAATGAAACCAGTATTTATCGCGGTACTTCCCAATTTTGTACAGTTTCTGGTAGACATATGCCATTATATCTTAGTAATAAAATTCCAAAGAAAGAACAAATTGAATTGCTTTGTACATATCATTTGGTTAATTGTCTGGCTGAAAGGCCGGGAAGGAATTGTCAATCCATGCATGAAGTATGGAACTGAGGCAGCACAATGCAAGCGAAACGGCCGTTACCAGCTCTTCCCACCACCATCGGTGTTCGCATCGGCTCCGCTCGGCGTAACACATTTTCTTTTACGTGTTTGTCTTTCATTAAGAATTTTTAAATTTGCTTGTTGCATAGAATAATTACAAGTGAAAAGGGTAGTGTTTTTAGTGAATGAAATAATTTGTAGTATTCTATTTTAATATCTTTTTCACACAGTATATTATATATTTTTTAAGCCTCAATGTTTTTACATAACATATTATGCAACGAAATATATTTTTTGAGCATTTGGCGCATGCCTAGATTTGATTTGTTGATTACTGTAGTCTTTTCTTTTGCATAAGGAAAACTCACAGATTTTAAGAACAAAGAACCTATCAGATTCATGAGCTTCATTTCGTGACTATCGTCACAAGATTCAATATTAAAGGGGTGATTTTTAAATAAACGTCCTTTATATTGCATAGAAACCTGTTACACTTATTTTCTGGAGCAAAATGTCTTATTATCATTATTACTCAAAAACCAACTATGCTAAAACTAATCTAAAAACTTCACTAGATACTTGGACAAAGATGTCCCCTTGAGATAAGCGGAGTAAAATAATGTACTCAGGATTACTTTGGAAGATATGTAACAGTTTTTTATTGTGTGGGAAAAATAGTTTCTAGTGAAATATTTTAGTTTTTGGTTGAGAAAGTTTGGTCTGTGGTAAATTTGTTGATATTTAAATAGTCTCTTACTCTAAAGACTTTGTTTGTACACACTCCAATTTTTCTCTTAAGAAGGGTTGGATCAGAGTTAAAGTGATACTCGTATCATTAGGCAGAATCTCGAACTGGCCACTCCATGGTGCAGACTCGTTAGCAAAAAATTCATAGTTTTTTTATTTAATTGTATTTAAAGAATTGTGGTTTTAGTTAATTTTATTTTTTGGAGGCTTGGTTTTCACCGCGCGCGCGCAGTTAGATGCTACTAAGTGTAATTCTATTACTGTAGTTGGGGGAAGCAAGAAAAAATTGCGCTTAACGAATTTAATTTGCTCTCCCTCCAGCATTTTTTTGAACAGAATAATCTTTATTACGTGAGATAACATATTTTGCGGGCGAGGTGGCATTATCGCACGATCCCTCATAAAAATGGAAGTTCCAGTTGAAATTCCCCGCCGCTCTTAAGTAGTTTCATCCGCGTTCATGACCGTTCTCTCGTGCTAAGTCTAAGGAGGAGTGGTTTCGTCGGCCTTCGCGTTTAAGTCCTTTTAAATGCTCTGTGGATGTGGAACGTTCTGTAAATTAATCACTGCAGAAAGGTCTCGTGAATAACGATCGTTCGGAAAGGAGATACCGGAATGAGCGAATCCTTGGGAGGTGTTCGTTTACCGCAATAAATCATGGACAGAAAGTGACACTTGAGAATGCCTTACAGTAAGAAAAGTAATGAAGAAAAGTGGCTATTGTTGAGGTTAATTCTGGAAGTATCCTAGTATTTGCTCAAACATCTAAGGTTTTTCTAATGAAGAAGAGAACATAGCATTGTTCAGAATTGTTTACTTCAACTTTTCACGTATTGAAGGAAGAAATAATACATGCATTTGGTTTTATGAGGGATTTGGACCAAAAGATGATTAATTGTAATTTATTAGAAAATGGGGCGCTCAATCAAGGGAATTGTATAAAACAAGTGTTCTTGAGAAAAAAAATCTTAAGCTTTTCGAGACAAAGATTGTTACCACGTTCTTTTGTACGCTAAAAATTATTTTAAAAATAGAGTTAGGGTTCATTATTCTTTTTCATTTTTTTAAGGTCATTATGTTTGAATTATTTATATGCAGTTTATTGACTAACTCGTCTCCTTTCAATATGTTCGGAGATGTTATTCGTTGTTTAACGGCATATAACAAGTCCAGATCGTAGTACTACAAACATTTGAAATAATCTTCTGTTTAAGTAAGTGGAAGTATATTCAATGAAGTTTCTTCGATTTACGACAACTTCTTTAACGGAAGAAACTTGTGGTTAATATTTTCGTGAGAAGTGGAGAGGTAATAAATATTGACGTTATTGATAAAGTTCCATAAAATGAATTATTATTATTCCCATTATTCACATATTTTTTATTTTATGTTTCTTTATCAATTACTTTATAAATCGCAAAAGAGAAGAACTGAAAGTACTAAAAGACAACGAGGTCTGGAACTATTCTGGAACACTGAACTGAGAAAAAATATTATGCATGATGTCATTGAAGATGCAGGATGCCTTTGATATTTGCTTTAGAAGACTTCGACTTGACGATAGTCACTTTGAGGATTCTTCCGACCGTGAAGTATGGTAAGTAAGATTAATAAGGGTGAGGAAAGTATATCTTTATTGTGTGTGATCGCTTCTATATATGTGATCAATTACTTTTTGTACATGTGATCAAGAGTTTTAAAGTACCCATTTTTTATACTAAAATAAAACGGATCCAAACTTTCAATACATTTTTCTATTGCGTTTACAAAAAATGAGCAACAATCTAATAATTGAATGTTCTCGAAAAAAGGATATGCCCGAATGACTTATTCTTGATAACTAGACTCACCCATAAATCCCAAGTTTTAAAAATATTGCACTTTTCTTCTGTCAAAGGATTGTGAATGATGGTAAACCTGTAGGGTTCAAAATATCCTCTATATTAAAAGAATTGTAAAAATAAAACCGGTTTTCACTTTGTGACTGATTTTTGTGCTAGAGTGAACAAGTATTGACTGAAAATGTTTTCTGTTTACACATTTTTCAGTTTTACATTATATCATACCTCATTTATCTGAATTGTAGAACAGTGAAGTGATGTAAATCCTCTTTAAAATACTTGCTACCATTTTTTACACACTCTTCGTGATCCGAACGAAGAACAGCGTTTGCAATTCGATGTCCAACGCCATGAAGTCGAGGGTGCTCTGCGGTGCATCGGAGGGAATGCAGTAAGGGGGAGAGTTCGGTGATGGAAGGGGTGTTTATGGGACGAAGGTAAACAGACGTTCCGCTGTTGCAATGGCTCAGCAAATTGCTCTACGATGAACAAGCATCAAGTGGATGGGCGTGGAGACAACCGCAGTTTCTCCACCACAAGAAATCCAGGTACCCTCCTCCCTTCCTTTGAAAACCCGTCATCTCCATCATCTCCTCTTTCACTTCTTTCCTTTCCTTCTTTGTTCACATCATTACCACTCTATTCAGAAAATTCACATTCGTGCGTTTGCTATCGCACTTACGATTCTCCACTCGCCCTTCACCCTCCCGTTCCGCATCCACGTTCCCTCACAATGCATTACTCCATCTGTCTCCATTCGTTGTTATCTCGCGTCTATTCAGTCCCTTTCCTGCTCTCCCGCTCTAATTCCTCCCCATAATGGCCAACCACTCATGTTATGACTCCCAACTCCCATTCACCTCCTCTCTACTGTCCACTCTACTCTTTTCCCATCCTCCTGACTCAAGTGTTCAAACCATGGACATAGTCATATGTGGGATCAGAGAGACTCATATAACCATCCCCATATTCAAGGGAAACCCTTCATTTTACAACCTCGTAATAATATTTAGTCCACGACATTCTCTTTGTGAATGAGAAGTAAAGTGATTCTTAATTTTTTGGACCTCAAAACGTGACGAAGTGTCAGACACAAATGACGAGGACTCACTTTACCTCCACACACATGCATAATTTCCTCTCTCCAAGAAACTAAATCTAACCCATGCGGATTTCTTCGCCGGAGTACGACATAATAGTTCCCTGGTAACCCAATATCTCTCCTCCCCAATTTCCTCACCCAAGTCACGGTGAGATGGAAGAGCGGGCCAATTGGCCCAAACCTCACCGTAAAACATGAAATTAAACAAAATATACGAGCATTTCCTTTAAATTAAACAACTCTGTCTCCCCTTCTAGTCACTAGAACTGGCTCGAGCTCTACATATGTATTTTTGTTTGTAATTTTTCCTAAGCTTTTATTATTTATTACTGCAAATTTTAAAATATTTACCAAAATCATTGAGTGAAATTATACTGGTTGATTTAACGAGAACGATCACCCTCATCATCTAAATGGAGAAAAAAGTCGTGACATGCCAGTTTTCTCTAAGGGAAGTCGTAATATGGGCTAATCATTTGACGTCTTCAAATGATTTGTAGCAGCAGAGATAGCATATTTATTGTTTTTTTTTAAATATAGAACTGCGTATTTTAGAGCTCTTTTAAGCTCCAGAAAAGACAACCTCAACGAAATAACATGTATAAAATTTGAACGAACAGCAGCATAAGAGCGGTGCCAATATTTAAACATTTGAATTTGAACATTTGAACATTTTGGTTTGGTTACTTAACATTCGAATACTCCGACAAAAGAAATAAGTTTGTTATCAAAACGCAGGAAGACGTCGCCTCGGCGCGAGATAAGAGCATTCTCTTTCCATTCATTATAATAGGAAATGTTAAGATATTGATGGCAGACAGCCATCAATGAATTGACATTCCAAAATCCACTTTTCCTTTATCAGGGCCTTCAAGATAAAACATTCGAAATTTTTAATGGTGCGAAGCATGTGGACTCTTTACCATTTAACATTTGCACAAAATGTTAATTTCATGATAATGACGTTAGAAATTACAAGTATTAAATATAATCCCACCTTTCGAGATAACTGAGCTGATACTGTATCAAAGAATCTTTTTCTTGTCAGGGACAGCACTCACCACGTTTGAAGTAAGAAAAGGATTTCAAATCTTGTTTTCTCTCCACGCCACTCTTCCCCACATTCTTGAGACTCGACTCCTGTATCTCTCTGGTGTTGTTCGTGGCGTCCTCCTTGGTTCTCGCCTAGCCTCTTCCAACTCGCCGACGATTTAGCGCTAACCCCGTCTAACACCCTCTCACTCTTAATAAACAACGTTCTTCCTCACGTCGGAAGATCCCCGAACACATTTTCTTGAAGGCAATACATGACTTGATGGCTAAGACCACTGAACAGTCAACAATTTACTATCGTTTTAAATAAATTTAATTTCCTGCAATTCGTGATGAATACGGCAAAGAGTTTTATGGTTGTGGTTTTTGTCATAATTCTACTTATTTATACTGATGTAGTCGATTTATCATTTTTTCTATCTAAAAACAAATGAAGTTGTAGTGTTGTTACATATTCGATTGCACCATATTGATTGAACATGTGTTACAATAACAATCGTGTTTTCCTCGAATATAAAAAATGTATTGATATAATCACCGGAAATGATGCATAAAACAAGGTAGTCTCGGGTCTAAAAGGTTTCTGAAGTACTGGAGAAATAAACAATGGAACTGCATGGTCTTCCGATAAAATGTTTAGTGTAGATGGGAATATTTGAAGAGTTACATGACTGAAATCAGTGCGAGTTCCATTTTCGAAAGAGATAATACAAAGTTAAAAATTTCGAAAGAGGTAAACGCACACAGGAAGATAAAGAATACGATTTTGGAACAGTAAAATGAAGAATAAAAAATATTTGTCACAAAAAATTAGCAAAATGTTTTGATCAAAATTATTTTGGTGCCTCGGCTGCATGAGATCGAGAAACACGACTGCTTCAAGTGGCGCTCACAGCAAACAAGCGATGCTGTATCCTCTTAGAATACGTGAGTTATAAGATTAAAAACTTTAGCCAACAATCAAATGTTTTCTTCCTCCATTTTAATTTGTTTATTCGTTTAATTCGAGGCAAAATACATAATCTATACATACCTATGGGAAGACACAACTACATATACCTAACAGGAAGTTAATGTATGTATAACCCGTGTGGACTAAATAAGTAACTAAAATAAATGGAAAAATTGTCAGAAAAGAATTAAGATTATACAACAAGTAAAAATACAGTGAGAACAACTAATTCGCATATATTAGAGTGATGCAATTCACACAAACTAAAAATGTCATACGATTATAACACTACAATGGACACAACAGAACTGAATGTCAAAATTCAAAAAAATGCCAAAACATTGAAAACAAGTTATTCCTTAATAATTGAAATAAAACTTATTACACACATTGGTACAGGAATATTCAGAATAAAATTTGAGAGAAATTAAAATAAAACAATGAAAATAATAATACAATGTTCCTAGGAAATGAAATAGGAAAGGAAACAAAATAGAGAATTTGAAAATATAAAACACAAAAATGTCAAAAAGTTGAAACATGTTACTTCTTAATTATAAAAAAAACTTACTAACAATTAGATGTAAGACATTATAAGGACAAAATCCAAAGAAATGAAAATAAAAAATTTAGAGAAAAATAAAAATATACATTTTGGGACAGTTCTTGAATATTTTGTAGCTGGTTAAATTTCATGTATCATGACGAGAAACCTCGTCTCGCGTCACTAAGTGCGTCTCCAGCAGAATGTCGGATTACTAATTAAAAAGATTTAATGAAGAATCCATTTAATAAGGTGATAAAGTTTTATTATCCTTAAAATGAGGATTTTACACAGTTAATCTTTTCTTCGAAATCGCGTTACAAGTTCATTTCTTGTAAACAGTACGCGGTACACACAATCATCCTTTATTTTGAGAGTAATTGACACAAATGAAATGAGTTACTACAAAGGACTCGTTTGTATATAAAATCGTTTGTAACATTTCTTGAATGAGAATTCCGATTGTATGAGAAAACGAAGAAAAGGGTTTTTAAATCCAATATTCATTCTCTCGCTAGCCGTCGTGGAGTGCACATCGCTCCGATGCTCTCTTCACGAACAGTGAGCGTGATTATCTACCTCAGTGTCTCTTATCAGTGCGGCATAGCCTGTTATTGTAATTTGCGTGTTGTAAACCGACTACTATACCGCATAAATATTGTTTTTGGAAAAGAAGGTTTTTTACAGACGAAAACTAACGTCAAGCAGGAAAACGGGACAGGCCTCACGGCCATCCCTTGCTCAAGTTCGGCGACCATGGAGACCAACGTGTCACTTCCGGGCGCTATTTCAACGGCCCCCGGAGTACAACAGCAGCACCACACTTCGCCCCCGGCTCTTCTAGATGCAATGCGAAAATAGCATTAGTACGCCTACGAACGTCAGTAGTCTCACTCAAGGTAGATGCAGTTAGTAATATTGATCCCTCCTCCAATATCTGCCACCCTGCACTCACTCTGAAACATCATCTCAATCCGTGGTATATAACATCCCAACTAGAAACTCATTTTAATACCTACCCATTGAAGATGATATGCCTCAAGCTGTTAGCATTCAAAACATTGAACCTAGTAAATATTGCCCCAATCTTTCACGAAAATTGAAACCATGCTGAACTTGTGAAAAACTTGAAAGAAATTTTGCAACACGAAGATTTCCAAACAAAAGTGCAACGTCCTTGTACAAAAGTGCAAGTGAAAACGATTAATGATTTCTCCTCTCTCCGAAATAGTTTTCGTGAGAAAAACATTTTCTGTCACACTTACAACGACCCCATAAAATGCACTATTTCTGTTATCATTAGAAATGTACCAACATCTTACTCCACAGACGAAATTCAAGACGAATTGTCAAAAATGAACTTCCCAGTAATTACAGTCTTTCGAATAACAGAAGTGAACAAAATGGATTGGCCTCTTTGCGCTATATCGCTCACCAAATCAAAAGCTGCGCAAAAGATTAATGAACTACAGTACTTATTCAATGCTGTTGTCGAGGTTGAAAAAAGACGTCAGCGTCCCGGACCTTTTAGATGCCGTAGATGTCGAAATGACGGGCATACCAAAAAAACTGTGGACTACCAAATCGTTGTGGTCGCTGTGCCTCCGAAAACCACACTACTTCGGAGTATACTGCGCAAAATTTTGCGTGCGCCAATAGTAAGGATGCTCATGCGCCATCCTGTTGCGACTGTCCGTATTACAAAAATATGATCCATTAGAAAGGTATACCAAACAGACCGAGTCAAAATAACAGTCATTCTACCAATGTTGCCACTAACCTTAATCCTCTCCAAAACTCTTCTCCACCTCCAAACATACGCCCTCGAACATCCAACTCACATCGACAATCTTCATCCTCTCAAACACTCTACTCCGACAAAGTAAAAGCAAGCTGACAACCTAGCTCCCAAAACTCATTTCAAGCTCACTCACTTGCACAGATAATTACTCAACACATACAAACTTTAATCACCTTATTAAATCACTTCGTACCTATCATCACCCAATGAATTTTACAATCATTCCATTAAACATGGTTACCTCACAATCAACAAATTCATATACCTCATGCAAAATATTCTCATGGAACGTCGATGGCCTGAAGGAAAAGTTCTCATTACTAGCACATTTTCTACAAACTAACCATATCAACGTCGCTTGCATTCAAGAAACCCATCTCTCCCGAACAAACCGATTCTTCGTCCATGGCTATAATATTTAGATTCGATCGACCACATTCTCGCAGTTTTGGAAAAAGAGGTGGAGTTGCAATATTGGTCAAAAATAATATTAAACAATACCAATTGCCGTCTATAACAAATATATGTTAGGAAAATGTCCGCGACGTCATCAATACAAAAGACCATAAAGAACTATGAATTGCTTCAATATACAGAAGACCTTGTAAATCCTATAAGAAGGGTGATTTAATACATTTTCTAAGCCCAACAGCACAGATCCTACTATTGGAGTATTATAATGCAAAACATACAGTATGGGGAAGTCAACGCATCAACTACCAAGGTAATCTCCTAAACGACGTAACAGCTCTTAACCTTACTATACAATCACAGGACTCCCCTACGCATTACCCCTATAATGCAGATTTAAGCCCTTATGTTATTGACTTAGGTTTATCAAAAAACTTATATAATTTTGTATATGATTATGTATGCTCATCATTACCATCTAATCATCGACCTTTAACATTCAATCTTTCACTGTCCCCATCTGAAACCAAACCACCTTATCCATTCAATCTACATAAAGTCAACTGTTATCATTTTCAAACTTCAATGTCAAATTTTGCACCACCCATTGAACCGTTGCGTATAAGCACTCAAATAGATAAATCAATTCTAACATTAAATCATTCAATCCTATTAGCACCCTCACCTATTCATCATGATAATAGACCTATACCTGCAACTCTCTTCAAACTCATTATACATAACCGCCAAATACGAAATGACAGGTTAAAACGACGTGTTCCCTTCATAAAAATGTATTTAAATTTATTAGTAAAAATTGTTCACAAACTTCTCAACACAAATAGTAAACGCAAATTATCTGCATCATCAGAAAGAAACAGCGAACCATAGGGATTCATCCTTATGCACCATAACCAGACGGTTTCTAAGAAAACAATCGATTATCCCCCCCCACTAGAAACTAATAACGGATGTGCACATTCACCAGCTGAGAAAAGCCACGTTTTAAGTGAATACCTAGTCAAAACGTTTACGCCACACCCGACTTTGGATCTAAATAGTGACCAATCAATTGTAAAAGAAACAACTGTAAATCCAATCACTTTTCCTCATCCCATCAAATTCATATCCCCAATTGAGGTAGCAGAACATTTTGCAAGTTCAGCTCCAAAACTATCTAACGGACCCAACCTCATCTCTACATACACATAAATACAACTCCCGTTCAAGATAATAACACGCATAGCAGCAATATTTAATGAAGCCCTCCACCTCGGCTACTTTCCATTCTTATGGAAACGTGCTGATGTTCTACTAATTCTGAAGCCTGGAAAATGCCCAAACGTTCCCTCTATCAGTTTGCTTTCATCTACCAGCAAAATATTTGAAAAATGTTTATTCGTCCGAGTTAATTATTACTTATCCTCTGTTGGGACAATCCCACAACATCAATTCGGATTTAGAACCCTTCTATCTACAAACCATCAAATATTGCGTCTACCTGAAGATATAATTCAAGCATTTCATAGTTCTCAACACGTAGCAGCCCTTTTCCTAGACATAGAAAAGGCATTTGATGTAGTATGACATCCTGGACTTATATACAAGCTTCAAAATATTGGTCTTTCCCAATATCTATTAAATATAATCATCAGCTTCCTATCTAACAGCTCTTTCCTAGTGCGACTGCCAAATTCATCTTCTAAATCACACCCAATCTTAGCTGGAGTCCCACAAGGGGCAGTATTATCACACACTCTTTTTAACATATTTCTCTCCGATATTCCCACTGCAAATGAAACATCTATAACTCTCTTCACAGACGCTGCAGTAATCTACAATGCCGACAGCGACATTGACAGTGCTGTTGCAAATATCCCACAACATCTCAACCAAATATCGTCCTGGGCCAGAAAATGGCATGTCAATCTAAATCATGGAAGAGTATAGCAAAAATATTGATCTTGCGCAAACCAACCACACCATCTCCACCAATTCCATTCCGTGGCTCTCACATAATACCCCCGTTAAATACCTTGGAGCTCTCTTAGATACAAGACTAAATTGGAAACAGAATATTCATCATCGATTTGAAGTAGCCACTAAACGAGTTCACCAGCTATATCTCTTATTGAAGTACTCATCTTCACTTCGTATCCATTCAGGTATCCATCTCTACCGTTCTATGATCCGACCTCTCCTTTCTTACGCAAGCATATGGGGCTCAACTGCTAAATCTAATATCAACAAAATTCAAATATTTCAGAAAAAATACTCCGCAAAATAATCAAAGCACCTTGGTTTATCTCGAACTCACAATTGCACAGAGAACTTGGTATTCAACTCATTCAAACCTACTTCCAACAAATAGTTTCAAAATTTTACTAAAACATCGCTTCTATTCGTTCCGCTCAAAATTTCGAACAAAGAAAACATTTTCCGCATGGGAAACGCATCAAAAGAAAGCTGCCTATGCATTTTTTCGATCCCCCATAGAGTTAAAAACATTATTAACCTGTATTCCAAACCTGCTGCCGAAGATCCAAAAGTCTGACAAGAAATGTAATTTAAAAATCCAATATTCTTAATTGCTTACGTTGTAATTTGGTATCGAGTTGATATCACTGAACTATATCCTTGATCCTTCGGACATGTTTTAATATCTTCGTGAAAATCGTGCAAAAAATTAAATACCCAAATTTTTATCTTACGATGTATTCAATGCTATCTCTAATGTTTCAAACTATATTAAAATGTCACGATCTTATCTCGATATTGTTCGTGTCCAAGTGACAACTGTTGAGAACTCTCAAACGGAGGACTTGGTGAGTCCTCTTGTTGCCATGCTACTCGGGTCACCTCAGCTGTCTGTCGAGGAAGAGACCACCATCAATTCTCCACTCGAGCGACCTCCTTTGATCCCCGAGCATTGTTCGTTATAGCCCCGCTTCCACTGGCAAACTTCTACATAGCATGCTAACTCACTTGGCTGTTCGCAGTCTGCAAATGATAAACGATATCTAGGATTTTCCAGTAGGCAAACTGTTCCTTTTCGTAGATGTTTCTCATCACGGACGGCTGTCGTTTCATGCTCTATTACACTGTTTTATTTTTAGCCTTACTGAATGAATTTCATGTGAATTATTAGTGTAATTCTTATTCATTATTTGATTTAACTCCAGAAACTTTTTAGAATTTACTGAACATTGAAAACCTAAAAAAATATTAGTTTATTACGAGTATATACTTACTTAAAATAAAGTTTAACCCATAATTCGCTCATATCTCTTATGGTAGATGGAAATTAGTATCTTCAGATATCATGTTCAAAATTTTAGATAATTACCGTGACTGTGAATTATACGATAGTATAGAAGCAAGTTCATTTAAAAAAAATATAAGTAACATGTCACAGAAATGAAGTAATGATAATAGAATAAGGGAGTCAGAGGATTCTTTTACGTGACTTTGCTTTTAAGATTTATTTCAATATAGCATTATGAATAGCAATATAACATTTTTGAGGGTGTAGTCAATTAAGACGTTTTTCTTGTAATTCAGATTAAACGAAGGATATCATGAACAATTCAGCGAATGAATAATTCATTAATCATTTTAGGATCATAAAATATCACATGAAATGGTTTAGCGTTACCAAAGAAATTCTGCTCTAGGTGTAAAAAACATCTAATCAACCAATCGAAAGACATGAATAAGATAATTTAACTCAACTCTTAACTCAACATATGATGTTGCGATGGTTAAACTAAATGATGTAACCTTGTTACATGTAATTGAGATGAATGTTCACAACATGAGTGTTTTACATAGTAAGTATACCAGAACACTTAATTTTCCATCGGTACTGAATACGTTCCCCCGATAAATAATTTTATCAATTCTAATTCGAAATCCGAGTATATTCTTCTGCCGTAGTTTCGTAATTTGAGAATCTCTTTCTGCAGATATTGAGGACTTGGAGCAGATCCTTGTACGCGCTATACCGAGCGAGTGGAGAGAGAAATCGGTAATAGATTGCGGTAGGCGGTCAACGAGTGGAACTCGTTTGACCCATGCAATTGCTTCCAATGTGACCTTTATTGCCCTATTTGCGGTGCGATCTCGACTCCCTCGGTCTGGAGGACACGTCCAGATGGGGCCATTGGTTAGTTACCTGCGCTCGCCATTTCACCGTCGGGGAAGTCTGTAGTACGTCTATTACAACATTGTATACGTCTGTAGCACTGGTTATTTTTTTTGTCCAAGTTCTACGGTTGAGACGTAAGAAGGAGCATTTGGTTGAGTGAACTTTGCTCTGGTCCAAATTGCTCAACTGCTCGGGTGATAATTATACAATTTTGTTTAAAATGAAAACTTTTTTCGGGTAAATTGTAATTTTGAGCATCTTCGACTTATTATTAGCAACTCGGCAACAGTTTCTAACTGATTTTCAAGATCAAACTTCAGAATTTTCTTTTCTTTCTTCCTATGAAACGAAAACATTCGTGGGAGCAAGTTGCAATTGGTTTGTTCACCTGAGCAATTGCAAAGCGATTCTTTATCGCGACTTTGTGACGAAGCAAGGTCTAGGGATACTTTTAAAAACAGTCTGTTTGCCTTGAAATCACGGACAAGAATTTTCCTGGAGCTTATATCAATTTTGCAACCCTCAAATACAGTGGAATTTGTGTCAATTATCCGAGCATTTGTGAAAATTATAATACTTTTATAGTTATTAAATAATACCAAACTCCAATATATGTATAGTACATCGCGGCAAGTAGTTTCCAGTACCCCTCGGTGCTGTAACTGATATTTGTTTCCATAATATTCTATCTCTTTCTAATTGTTATGAAATTTTTCCCCTTGAAACATTCCTTTATTTCATGCACTTCGAAAACAACCGTAAGGTACAAACTTATCCGTATCCAACCAAACTCTAAATATTCAGAGCAACAATGTCAGCGTTAATATGTAAAATTTACTTCTTCCTGACAAAGTTTTTAATTCACTTGATATAAATTGTGTATAACTGTGAAATTAAGTATTCCTCTGCTTTGTGCACAATGAAACTTGGTATTGAAGTCACTCCATTGTCCTACATGAAGATCTTACTTCTGTGTTTAGTGATGAAATTGTTGTTCCACGTATAGTAAGATGCATTACCAACTATACGTTCAGACTGTTTTGATCACCTGGACGAATCATATTAAGATTGCCCAGAATGTGTATCAAACGAATGCTCAATTTTTTCTCTTGGAGAAAGATGACAGTCCTAGTTGTAAAACTCAAATATCAGATCAGCTTCTTCTGCAATCCGTACTAAAATTTGGAATGACCTCCGATATTTGGATCTGTTTACATGGAAAAACATTGAAGGTTGTGGCCGGCATCGTTGATGATAACTTCAGTAGAACACTGACAAACGATCACCTTCGCTAAGCTCAGTCAACTGAATCTTTTAGAAACGAACGGGAACCTTTACCAATGAAAATCCATCGATTCCCGATGACGATCATGTCACGCTCAGTCCTTATATCCGTCTACCCTGTCCTGTACTTGACTTTGATAAATAACCTAATATCTGACTAGCATGTAAAATCAGACTAAATTGGTCATGATGCTGAACTATGTGCATCAAGACCTCTAGATTGCACAAGGACAGAACTGATTTCAGCCCGTTGGAGACACAGCTCCAAGTAAGTAAAAGGAAAATTGGAACAGCAGGCAAGTGTGACGCTGCCGAAAGTGTCAAAACCCCGAAATCCAACAACAAAGTTACAGTTGATTGTATGGAAATGAAAGTCTCCTATACTCTGGCTGGTCAGGAAGTAATTCAACTTCACAGATCACAATTTGCACTGGTTATAAGTAAAAAAGTAGACGATAATAAGACTTATTCCTTGATAGCAATGGCATCTTATGCAGCCTTGAGATATTTTATTCACCCCATCTGTTGGTAGTTCTTCCACGGAGCGTACATCACCGAAGAGGAATTGAGTTGAAAATTTAGGAACCTGCGTAAGAAGTATGCTATATCGTGTGGAAATTATTATACCACTCCAAATACACTTGGAGTTACATTACCCCAACGGAAATCTGCAAAAAATGGGGTAAAATCTTAAAAAAATTGCTAAATTATATTTTATTGCTGGAATCCCTTCATTTGGATACAAAAAGTGCCCCCCAAAACGTTTACCCCTCCCTCCGGAACCTCCCACCAATTTCAGGTGTAAAGGGTTCAATAGCGTTTTTTTTGTGATTTCTGGGTTTTCTGTTGATTTTAAAGTAAAATGTATGCATTAAAAATGCATTATGGAAAATTTTGACCAAATTAAGTTATTTTTGAAAAAAATTACGCTAATTTTTGCCGCTAGAGAGCGAAGAAAGTACTTATAATAGTATCTTACGAGAAACATATGCGATTTAAATATATAATTTTACACTCTTATGCACTCATACATACACGTATAATATATATTCACACACACACACACACACATATATATATATATATATTCTTAAATGTATAACCTTTTTTATATGTATTTTACTACCCATATTGAATCTCCCTATATATATGTATGTGTATTAAAATTGTAAAAATTATACATAGTACATGTTATTAGAAGGATTTTTTATTTTTAAATTCTTTACTCGAAAATAATCATACTTATAATTATATACAGGCTTAAGAACAGATATAATATATTTACAGTTCTATTTATTTCTAATATCAAAACACCATTCTATAACCCTTACAGACCTGAGGACACGGAAAAATATATTTTTAAATCTTTTTATAGTGTTGGCCACTTATTTATCTAGAGAGAACAAAAAAAATTTTCAAAAAAATTCAAAGTATTTTAAACAGGTATGTTAATCATATTAAAAATACCTATAAAAATGCAGTGTTGCTTTCAATGGATATCCAGATGACCCTTCGAAATTAGGAACTAAAACTGCAGAAACATTACGTCGAGCTAACAAACAGTTTTCTGCTTACGTAGAGTTACAAGAAGACATGGAACTAAAACCAAACAAAAATTTCTAGCTATTGGGAGAAATAAAAAGGTTCATAAGTTGTTAAAAAATATTTGATTAATCTTGGTATTGATGTCATACAAACAGAAGAAGACGCTGATAGAAAAATCATATATGAAGCTTTGCCAAAATGTTCTGAATACGATGCATGTATTATAGTTGAAGACGTAGACTTACTTGTAGACCTTGGTTATACTTATAAAATGTATATTTCTTCAAACCAGGTAAAAGTACGAAAAAATTGTTTATTATACCTCTGCTTGCTTAAACTTAGAAATACCAAAAATGCATTTGTTATTTATTCATGCATTCACGGGATGTGACAGTACCTCAGTAATCTATTATAAAGGAAAGTTAGAAAAATAGCCTTCAAACTGTTAGAAAAACATGAAATTCTTCGAAATGTTGCAGACACATTTGTACTTCCAAATAAAGAGAAAAATGAAATTATTAAGCAAGGAGAAATAATTTTAATTATATAGAAACAAAGTTCCAAAAATAATTTTAAACATATACGAGAACTTCGTGATAATTGCTAAATTCCTTAAGAGTATGTATGTATTTCCTTACTCCTTTTCCCAAGTTTAGTAGGAGTCGGAAATGGAGGATTGTATGGTGCCTCTCTCTGTAATGTAGCTGGGGACTTACAAGGGTGGCGAATGCTCTTTCTGTCGCACCTCTCCGCGGCGGGTGATCTGTGAATGACATGAAGGTGGATGATGAGTGAATGGCAGGGGAAACGGGAGTGCCCAGAGGAAACCTGCCGCGAACACCGCTTCGTCCACAACCGCGAATTCTATTTGGATCGGACAGGGTTTCAACCAGCGTCAACAGAGGTGGAAGGCGAGTACGCTTGGCACTACGCCACGGGTCGCCCTCACTCTTTAAGAGTATACCTACAAATTCAAATTTGGTATGATAGACATTTAAATCCTGAGGATTGGGGATGGGTTCGAAATGAAAATGGATTATTACCTTTGACATTAGAAAAGGATAAGCATCCTGTATCTGACGTGGTTTTAAATATGATATCTTGCGAGTGTACCAAAGGTAATTGTGACTGCAGAAAAACCGGACTTAAATGTTCTTTAATATGCTATCATTGCAATGGTAGAGGTTGTACAAGCCGAAGAAATTGAAAAAACAAACTCATCAGTTGGCACATGTAATTGAAGAAGGTACTTTCACAAACAATTTTGAGGAATCTAACAATTTAGAAAATAATTGAGAAAGCAATGACTGTTCTTCTGTTGAAAGTAGGGAGGTTGATAGTGATACTAATATTTGCAATTCATCATATGTTTTTATATTAAAAATGCAATAAAATTATTAAAATTTACTTAATAGTTTGATTTATTTGAATGTCCTAAATTCAATTTTTATATAAATTTACATAGATAAATTTTGGATATTTAATAACATGTTGAATATATGATTTTAATTATAATATATAATATTAATATATAATATAATATTTAATTGCAAAACCTAAATACAAATATAAAGAAATCAATCTATAAAATCTATGTACAGATTCGCTCACGTGAATGGTGTGTGTGTGCATGTGTGAATATATAGTACATGTGTATGTGTGTGTATGAGTGTAAAATTCTATATTTAAAATGCATATAATTCTCTTAAGATGCTATTATAAGTACTTTCTTCGCCCTCTAGCGGCGAAAATTTTCATAATTTCTTTTTCAGAAAAACTTAATTTGGTCAAAATTGTCCATGATGGATTTTTATGCATAAATTTTACTTGAAAATAAACAGAAAACCCGAAAATCGCAAATGTTATTTCATCTTTTACACCCGAATTTGAACGGGTTCTCGAGGGGTGGGGGGATAAACTTTTTGGAGCATTTTTTGCATCCAAATGAAGGGGTTCCAGCAATAAAATATAACTTGGCAATTTTTTGAATTTCAATGCAATTTTCCGTTGGGATACATGGCGAGATATGAGGTAACATTTATCCAAAGGAACCCTTCAAAACCTTTACGGACATTGGAGGGTGACGAATAGACAAACAGAAAGGATGTACAGTGCCCGGTAGGCAGGGCAAATCATTGCCTTGTTTGGAATGTCTGAACTTCTCACTGTATGCCTCTCACTCGTAGTGTGTCTATTAATGAAATTAGCAGACGCCATAGGCATGCCCTTACAACATTCAGTACTATAGACTAAAAATGTAGCAGTAGAAATAGATGACCACCAAATATGTTCACAGTGAAAAGTAGAATCTCAAGATACAAAACGTATGTCCTTCTGAAAATACTAAAGATAGAATAAATGGTAGTATAAGAATCTTATGGACGACTGACACATCAACATAAAATTGCACATGCTTGGTAGATAAAGAATTAGCTATAAAAATATTACTAGCACATACTGTTCATGATTAATATACAGTAGAATAAAAGGCAACTTATTGATATTGACAGCATGGAAGTTAAAAGCAGAGTAGTATTTTGGTGAAGCCGAAATGCCAACGCATCTTTTTCTTTTGAAATGGGAATCGACCCGGATATGCTAACATGTAGGGGTTTTCTTTTTCTACATCCGTGAAGTCTGATGGTCAAAGAAACTTAATAATTGAAAAACTCTTGCCTGAATTTGCTTGAACTTTTTCACAACTTCTTTAAAACCAACCTTGACTGATTAGGTCTATGAAATAAAATATAATGAAAATCGTAGAAACCATGCTAGATTTTCTCAATAATCCCCATCCGAGGATAGTGTAAAAACACCTAATTGGAGGGGAAACATAAAATAAATCGCCCCAAAAGACACGAGAGGAGTAGAAGAAAAAAGCGGAAAAGCGACCTCTCAATAATTTTAATGAAAATATTGCAGGAAGAAGGCCAGCGATTCCGGCCTCCGCGGAGGGAGAAGAAAAATGGAACCTTCTTGAGTGGTCTGGGAAACGCGGTGAGTTAGGTGCAGGCTTAAGGAGAGGATCAACGAGTCCCTACGTAAGATTTGCTCCTGCGGTCTTAACTCTTTCCTCTAATGACGAGATTAAAAGAGAACCCTTTTTCATCTTCTGGTCACGTCGCAAACAACATGGCGGAGGGACGAAAGGAAACAAAGCACGGTCTCACGTGGAGTTTCTGGTCCTTACGTGAGGCTGGGGTGACATTTATGTCCCGATTGTCAAACTAAAACCACATCTTGATGCAGGCATTGAACGAGAATGCTAAGGAGGCAGTCTGTCTGTCAAATGGTCGAGTCAGCATGAGTATCAAGTGGAATAGGTATCAACTGGCCTGATCCTCACATGTCTCACACGCGATTACGGTGGCACTAGCAGAGTCACGCGGTTTCTACGGACACACTCACAAAAGGAAAACGCTAGAGGAAGAAATATTTCATAATGTATGTGAGACTCCTCCGACGGTCGATATGGTTAAGTTGTCCACCCTGTTACAAATCTCAGCCTTTGTGCACAACATATCTGGCAGTGCAGTCGATCAGATCGTTGCTCAACATCACCGGACTACGATCTGCTGGTCGTACCCTCGTAAGCTAGAAATAATTGTCCTCCTAAGGTCGTGCTAAGTAGTGTAACTGTGCAGATCTGAAGGCGTTGAGAATTCACGGATATGTCGTTTGATTCGGATACTATAATGCCAAACATGTTCCCAGATACAAGAGGACAAACAATGGGAATAGAATGTGATTGTTTAAGTTGCTGGAAGACCCATCGAATGCTACTCAATGCTTCCAAGACGCCAATTCGGAGACCAAGGAGACCAGGAATCTATGATCTTAGCGTTTGACTTAGTTCTTACTCGAAGAATCATGAATTCTCAGCAATTGCATCGACCACGTCCTCCACACATACCAGTGCATGGGATTCTGTTGTGGACATTTATTTACCTTGAGACATTCTCCTGTACTTTGAGGTGGAATTGAGACCGTTACAGTATCTTAGTTAACAAAACTTAGAATATGCACAGAGTAAAGCGCTCAAGCACAACTATCACGGAAGCCTTGCGTACTCGACCGAGCTGTTGCAGCTACCAGTGAAAATATTGCGGTTTGTAAATAGTCATTAAGCGGCAACTACTGATTTGCGCACTCCAATTCATCCTCGTGACGGAATTGCAGTGTCGAAAGAACTTACGCCCGAGCGTCGTCATTTTCTTAACGTACATAGCAAATGCAAGGAACCCTAGGATAAGGTGTCAGTAAACTTGCTCACACGACACATCAGAGGGTCACCGGGTTCGTACAAACTCGGACTTTGATACCATCGTCGAATATGACAGCAAGTTGTGGCACACTCGCAAGACTTTCGGACGCGCGGGTCTCACTGCCAACCTCTCCATCAAGGAGCAGGGGTTCAACATTTTCGACGTGCCAAGAACTTCCTTAATATCCTCTAAGTACACTTTAGCTCAGTACCTTTCGCAGGAATGTAACCTTTACCGCGTGCAGCTCATGGGAGGGATTCAATGGAAGAGAATGGGAGAATGCCGATAGACTCTGAAGTAGTAATCTGTCACCCACTCTCTACATGACAGTCTCTATGTCAAGTTATCACCCTCTAAGAACTGGTCACATTCCTCAAGAGTCTGAATCACAAAGAGTCATGTGGCCCTGATATTATATTTCCCTTACACGTAACATAACTTGAAGTAGCAAGGGCAGCTGCACTAATCTAATTCAACACATCCTTGCATGATACTACCTGAAGCACAGGAAGTTGATGACGGTGTCTCTGACAAAACTGGGAAATACCACTCTCAGAAAGACTTATTGGCGATCAGTATTTCTCACACTTATTGGAAAAGTAATTGTACGTCTCGTTCAAGAGTGGCTTCGCCGGGAGGTACGAGAACTACAACTACTCCGAGACGAGTAGCTCGGAGTTCGCGTAGGACATAAAGTATCTTATCAACTCCCCCATCTTATAACAGGGGTGGGCAGTGCACTATATTTGAGGAGGTCGATTTCTGCGATCTTTCTCGATTTGAGAGCGTCTTTTGACTCTGTCTGACCTGTGGATCTTCTGCATGGACTGATAGGAGCGGGGATCGCTAATTGGTGTGTGAGGTTGTTGGCCAGATTTCTGGAGAAGTGGAGGTTCCATGTGAACGCGGAATGTTCGCGGATGACATCATGTTCTAAAGAGATTTGGTAAACCCCAAGCTGACAGTGAAGTACGTCAATGGAACTTGTCTCATTTCCAAGTGGCTTTATGCAAAAGTCTCGGTCTTGACCTGGACTAATGCGTTGCAGTCAAATTTTCCTGAAATCCCAGAGACAAGGATAACTCATCAAATCGGTGGCGAAAAATGGCGGAGTATGTTTCGTCACGTAACGCGCTCATTTGCGTCATTATAAGACACAAGCATGTACCTTGATCCCCCACGACAAGCACCAGGGTGTGAGACTTACTGGAAATCTCTTTTGGTGGCCTCACATCAAGTACTTGCATGGCAATTTTATCCTTACTCCACTTACTACGCCATCTCTGGCGTCTCCGTGACTTCAGTACTTCCAAAAAGCACATCTCCCAATCGCTTGCATTCGGGCAAAAGTTACGTATACATGCGAAGAATCCGGGACAGTTGCAAAGACTATTCTAGAAAGATTTAGCTCCACTGAAACTTAAATAGAGCGATACTTCCTCATACCTGTTTATCGAACCCAAATAGCAGACATGCACACCAGCCTCTGCGTGTCGTGAACACTATTGACAGATCGGCGTATCTCACGGGCGCTGGAGAAGGCGCTGGGAGAGAATGCACCGAGGCTAGAGCAGATGCGCTCCGATCTGTGGATGACGTACTCTACCACTGTGGTCTCACACATGCATTTCGGCTGCTCCCTCCGGGTAGAGTAGTGGAATTGCTCAACACCAACACAAATTAAATGTGTATGTTCTATTTTCTTTTGACTTTTGTGTGTTAATCGATGACCTAATGAAAGTGCAATAAAGTAATTATTTTCCTGCAACCTAGAGGGACAAAATGACTTCTCTTGGTACCTAACTAATAAATTTTACATGTAGTAATTCTCCCAAGACCGATAGGTTGAAGCAAAATTAAAGTAAAATACTTTCAAATAAAAAGAAAGTCTTGTTGCCCAGCTGCTCCCACGCAATACCCACAAGTTTTTGCTCATAAGGTGGCAACCCCTGGGAATTAGTTCTACTCGCAATTGTTGACTGAAATTAGTATATTATATTATAGATGTAAGTGGAACATTATTTTTACAATATTTTTATAGAACATAAATACACTATTTACGAACAATTCACAGGCAAACATGTATTATTGATTACACTCAAACATATATACTATTATCAGAGTTTAACATTTCTATCACTTTCATATAACCTTTTATCGCCCCTGTTATTTGATTTAGCAGTTATTATTTTAAATATGGTGTAATAATACTATCATGTGATTAGTGATGAAAATAAGACGAGGGCGTTCAACGGAAGATGAGATTCGAGTTAACGTTTTCACATTTTCAGAATCACTGAAACCTGTGTAATAGATATTTCTTTCATGTAAGCATCTATTCTATGTTAAATAATATAAAGTAGGCCAGTAATATTTCCGTACCTGATAAAAATTTAAAAATTATAGCTTCGTTAAAAAGTTACAAATCTAAATATGATGAATAAGTTCTTCACTGTTAATTGTTAAATGGGAAGAACATTCATTAATGTGTTGGGTGATTATCGGAAATGCCTTCGATTTTTTGTTAGTATAGTATTTGGGAACATTTATTAAGAATCAATTTATATCCATTTATTAAATCGCCTATTAACTGAAGGAAGCCGGGAAAATTATGTAGTAAATAATTGTGGTTTGACGTCCTAATATTGTTGATATTAGTGTTATCACAAAGTCAAGGAATTGAAATGAGATACGAAGTAATGAAAACCATTTAAATTTGAGTAAGATATTTATTGGAACTCAGTTTTTAAATCAATCCTGCTATTGAAAGAAATTTGTATGCTTATTAAAGCTTTGAAGGCTCTTCACTTATCCTGTCATATATTAAAATGTTTTTCACAACCATGTAGTGGTTCTAGTTACGTATATCCGGCGGACCTGATCCTTGAGATTTTAAGTTAACTTTGTCACGGAGCGGAAAAATGAAATATTTTGTACACGTTAATACACGATAAAGTGCATCGTTTCAAGAGCAAAATGTTATTATGCATACGCTTCTGAAAACTGCTAGAGGATGAGAAAAAATGTGCTGTACGTGACTGAGTAAACTACAATTGGTGACAAGCTGAGGGTAACCAAGTTTATTCCTATGTTAATAACGAAGGGATTCAGTCGCACGGTCTTTCATTATCAGTTAACTTCTCCTCTACCTCTCCATTTCTCTATCCAATCATTTCTTTTAGTGTGATCGAATGTCGAAATGAAGAACTACGCGAAATAATGAAAACGCACCACTGTTGGCAGCGGGGAATCCGGAGAGCGATTGGAGCGTTTCTAGTGACTTGGCACACACGCAAAATAAATACGGAGGAAAACAGGTCGCGCTTCCGTTGTTTTTCATGTGTGATCGATATGTGACGGGTACAAATAATGTATCATCCACAAATTAGCGATATCCACGAACACCTATTGTTTTCGAAAGCAACAGTACCTTTCGCTTCTGTGCTTTCATCTGGGTTAAGGAGAAATGTGGACAAAGATCACTATCCCATTGTTCTTCCCTCTCCTCTCACGTAATTAAACACCGATTATATATTCGCATCTCGACAGGAAGCATCCCAAATTGTTTCGCTAAAACAACGTTTTGGTTAAGAATTACGTAGTCTTCGGGCTCGTATTCTATAATCTTGTAACCAAGTGCAATTTCGAGTGATATAGTACGTAGCTCTTCTAAATGGAAAAGGAAAATTGTAAACATTTGACTAAATTAATCGACTAATTAATTTTGTTCAAACATGTTTAAACTGCGTAGTTTAAAAAGGCCTTAATTATTTACTACACCTACTTACGTTTGTATACTTGATGACAGAGACGCCGAAACGTGTCCCTAAAAATATCTCGCAGTGCAAAAATGTAGTTGAGATTGTTCTTGTTTCTCTTTATTTTAATTTAATGATTCTTGAATTTTTGTACTACATTATTACAAATTTATATTTGAAGATTTCATTTAAATAAAGAATATGGATTGCAAAACATTCGGAAGTTAATTAAAAGCGAGACCCACCACTTGAGTGATTTAAAACACCAATTTCTTTATTTCTCTTTTTAGCTGGAATAATTACCTTGAAAGAAAATTTTCCATCATTTAAATTTTCCAATATTGTTTACACAGTTTCATAATCATTAAACCTGCAACGCGCAGACAACTGATCGAGAACCATTGCTCCGAAGAAAATAAACCTTTTCTCAATGTGGTAACTCCTTTATCGCTTGTTCCTTCCGTCATTTAATTGGGTGTTTACACGAGTGTCATCTGCTTTGAAGCAGTAATTTTCCATACAGAAGAGTCCCGAGTGAATGAAATAAAAATAATGTTGTATCAATTACATAAAACTATGTTCCTCTTCTGAAAACTGTACTCCTAGAAGTTATTATTTATTTCTCGAAGAACTGCTCAGTCGCAGGTACTGTTGGTCGTTGCTTTTTCTTTCTGTTTTATTTTCAGAAGAATATAATTCATGTGTGCTTTCGTAAAAGGTATTCGCAGTCTTTTCTTGTCCTCAAGATTGATGTAGTACTTCCATTTTTCTCTTTTTCCTTTCATTATTTTTAATACCTATTTCTCAGTAGCTTTTAATAGCCTTCTTTTCAATTTTAAGAATTTGACCAATTATTTTTATAAATTTTTTACTGAAAAATGTGAACAGTTTTATCATCCTTTGTATTAATGCAAGTATTTCCTTTTACAGAGTTTTTTTTTCTATCAACCAGCAAAGCAATGTCTTATGTTTTCATATTTGCTAATTTCTGCGAACGAAATAATCAACCATTGACTTTGAAACGCATTCATATCTCATTCTTATCTGTTAAAAGCTATTGATTACATTATATATATATNAATTTACGATCCGTAAGTCTCCCAGATTTGTTGGAAACATTTTAAACTTTTCCTTGTAACATTGTTGTATGTCATTGCTTCTATCAACTTTACTGAGGAATACATATAAAATATATGAGAAATGGATTATATACGTTTCCTCCGTCTGCCACGTTGAATATATTCGCAGCATTGAAATGCATTAAGTTAAAAGAAACCTGGAATATAAGTATACAAATTTCCAACTTTCTAGGTTTTGTCACTGAAATGTTGATATACAGGTCTGTTGACACTTCTTTAGAAGTGGGAAGATATTCTCAAATACCTCTTTTGAATGGGTTCCAAGCATTTTTTTTTTGGGTCAAAGCGAAAGAAAACTTTCCCTCGGTGGTTTGTTTTCCATATATCTTCCGTGAGGTGATTATTCTGTTTATCTTCTTGACCAGAAGTGAAATATATTTGGAGATATTCTTGAGAACCGTCAAGAACGTCTCCAAATATATTTCATACACCTTCTTAATTCCATCTTGTGCTTATCAGCGTGATGCGTTTTCCCGTAGAATTAACTTTCCATTCTAAATTTAGAAACTTGTATTTTTTAAAGAATGTGCCTTTTAAACACTTTATTTACAACTCGCGTTCCCGCAGCTTCACTTGCGTCAAGTTTTGATTTCGCTGCGGAAATAATCGTTCTTGAGTCCCAATGATACTTAATGAAAATTGTTGTCCCATTCATTTAACGGATCATGAAAGCTGAATGTCTACAACATAACCAAGTTACCCATTGTCCAATAATTGTGAGTCAGACCACGAATGGTAAACAAAACATAGAACTTGAAAGTAGAAAGAAGCAGGCTAATAATAAATAGCAATGCATGCTCATTATTACGACGTGAAATCCAGGACAATTAAAAAAACATACAGTTTGAATACATTCGTCAAGTATGTGCACAGTGCTAACATAATGCTATTTTTATAATCTTCTATTAAATAACAAGTATTTCAGCATCAAACTACATTAGAATTTTTCTTCTGTGTTTACTCCAACCATATGTATTTTCGGGTTCTTTCCGGCTGCTAAAAGTTTCACGTTTATCTCTCACGAAAATTCAAATCTCTCTCGCTTCTGTCGCTGCTTATTCTTTCGCTTAGTCATCTTACATCGCTTCCTTTACGATGAAAAACCATAATTTAAGACAACAGCCTTTTCTATGTAGTCTTCTATAGAATTAGAACGAAATCGCATCCTTTTAATGTCGCTACTAGTACACACCAGTTTTTATCGATTGGAGACATGTTGAAATAGAAACATGCCTAAGAATTTAATTGAAACTCCTAATCATTATTCAGTAAATTTAAATACGTTACGATTCAAGGAGGTGAAATTAAGCATAGTTCTGGCGATGGAAGAACAGCTTTTTAACAATTTCTTCTCAGATGAGTTAAATAATTGACGTAGGCCGCTTAAGAAGAGAGAAAGTTGTTTTCGTTTTGAAAGTTGTCGGATATTTCGCTACAAATGAATGGTCTAGGATATGAGATTGGTAATTGAGCAGTTCCCACACTTCGTAAAAGACATGGAACAAATTGACTGACTTGATTTGCCCCGTAGAATCTCATATTTTAGTCACGTTTTAAAATATTAATTCAGAGCTATTTTTGTGGGAACATTATTTTGTGTATATTTTATGAGATCCAATAGTATTTGTTCTTGTATTAATAAAGGTCTTAATAAAATGATCTCAAAACGATGCATCTATGCTTTAGGGAAATAGGTATAGTATTCCTTTTTAGATTCATGAAGTATCACTAAATAGTTTTCCTCCATTCTTCAAAAACAACAACTCAGTCTTATTGCATACTCGACAGTTTTCTTGAACTTGCCAATTGCATGCTAAATATTTCTGTGTCTCGTTTCGGCTTCCGAAACTTTGCTATTTGCTTCAAATGGTCATCTGGACAAGATAACGTATAGTGATCTAATAGATCTTTAATGATGAATTCTGGGATGGTAGGTTTTGTTTCGATGAACTCAAGGATTTTCTCTTCCTCTTAAAATACAGATATTGACAACTTTATGTAATTATAAAGTTACTTAATATTACGATATTATCCTGTCTCCTCTATTATTTCAATTGCATCGTATTTAAATTTTCTTTCGCAAGGTTTTGCAAAATTAATGTTCAAACAATACCTTATGGAAGATGTTTGAATGAGTGTGTGCTGGGAGCAGTTTACTTGAGGTGTTAACTGCAACATAAAATTCCCCTTTCGCGTTGCACTGTTCATATATGTATCACGTAATGTGACAAATGTGTTTGTTGAATACTTGCAGTCCCATATTCACTTACGGTAGTTTACGTTGTAAGTTCATCTTATATTCGAAAGGTGTTAATATGTATCTTCAATTAAAGCAGCTGTGTTGAAATGTATTTCTACGCAGGCTTTGCAAACTGCTTCAGGCGCTTCCTCGTGCGTTTTTGCGATGCTCTCACTCAGCAGACGCCCATCTAAATATATTCTGAGGGAATATAGTGAATCCTATGAAACGAAGAACTTAAATCGTATTTTTCTTCATTGATTTTCCATAGGTCAAGTTATTTCATGTAAACTTCGAGAATACTTTTTTATCCCCTCTTTTTTAAAAGCCAACCTTACTCATTTAAAAATCTAGTATAATTTTGAAGAGGAGATTAAGTTTTAAAATGCCTCTTTCCACTTTTCGAGCTTTCGGAAGGGGAAATCTGAAAAGCAACATTCTCAAGAGTATCTTAACTGTGCCCCGTCTAAATTGGGAGTGTTTGCAAATAAACTAATAGCTCCAGACAGTTGACATCCTCCATGAGGTTGTAAAACTTTCAGAAACATGATGATTTAGATGTTTAGTAGTGTCTGAGTAGTCGATGATTAGAATGCTTGCTTTTTTCTTCCAGACAAATTCTAGGTTCTGAAAACAAGAAATTCTAATAAGGCGAAATAAAATTCAACAATGCCATTTCAAGTAGTATTATTTGCCTTTAACATCAGTTCGCTTTCTCATTCTTCACTCTTAAGGCTTTGAAGCATTGAAATATATTAATTTAAAATAAAATAATAAAATGTATTATTATTACATTTATTCTATTTTATCATACAAATGGACAGAAAAGAGTTTCGCAATATACGGCACTCGGTAGCAAAAGTGCTTCAAATGAAGAAAAACATACATTTCGTAAGTTCATTTCTTAATTGTAATTTATCAATAGTTGATTTACTTTGCCATTTATAATGTTCCATATTGAGATTACTTTATTTTTAGAAACTTTAAGAAACTAGTCTTACTTGTTAGACTCTTGAGTATTAATATCGTTGGTTCAAAGATAATCCCTATGTTCACTTACTTGGCATCTTCTCTGTCGATAATGTTCGAGCGGATATTTTCTAAAATCTTCGCAGATTGTTTGACTTAAAATTTGACAACAATGTTGATACTGTTTACTTTTGTGGAAAATTTAATCTTAACGACATTTTGAAAGAAATGAAATTCTTCGCGTAAGTGTTCCATCAATCTCAGCGCTTTTCTTTTTACGACTATTCTCTTGTACTTTTTAATTTAATTGATTTCTCTCGATACTGGAAATCCGTTCTATAATATTTTTCACCAACTCCTCTTATGATGAATCTCTGAAGATTTCTTCTGCTAGACAATTTGCAGTTGCTCATGACATTAGAACATAAACACACAATAACATGAAACATCGTGCACGAGGAATTGTCGTTCATTACAATTTATATAAAGTAAACTTCTCGAATTCTTACCTTTGATGAGGCAATGCTTTCCGTTGATCCTTCTTGATTCTTTCGAAGTAGGTGTCTTCAAGAACATGTCGTTCCGGGTGGTGCCACCCCCATGAAAGTGTTAAGACACATACATGACGTTTGCGATTTTCGGTGATAATTTTGATGACGGCTGTTGATACTACGAAAACGTGCCATTCTGCTCTGCTCCAAATTAATGGTGATTTTGTGAATAATGAGTTAAGCGTCTACGAAGAAAAGGAAGAAGGAAGAAAACTCTGCTTAACTGATATTCTGAAGTATAAAATAATTTTGGAAAGCTTAGTTTAAAAAACAGACCGGAGCCTCTCTGATGTTCAAGCAAATACATCCGAGCATTTGAGTAGCGTGTGGGCGATACGGCTAGAAACAACTTACGTGAAAGCCGTGCGCTTCCCGCAGACTTCCGCATTAACCAAAGCTGAACCAAAGAACTCTACTGCGCAAAGATATAAACACATGCCTACGTATGACGTCATAACAGTTCCTCCCAGTTCACTGCTGTGAACACGAAACTAAACCTCCTCACATCTGTGACGTCACAACGTGCACCACCTAGATCGCGAAGTCATGTTTCTCTTCCCTAAGGATATCTTTCTTGTTAAAATGACGCTCGAATTTGCTCCTTCATTTTGATGGGTGCATCTCTGGGCCGAATAATCGGGAGCCGTTGTGACGTCACAGATGTGAGGAGGTCTAGTTTCGTGTTCACAGCAGTGAACTGGGAGGAACTGTTATGACGTCATACGTAGGCATGTGTTTATATCTTTGCGCAGTTGAGTTCTTTGGTTCAGCTTTGGTTAATGCGGAAGTCTGCGGGAAGCGCACGGCTTTCACGTAAGTTGTTTCTAGCCGTATCGCCCACACGCTACTCAAATGCTCGGATGTATTTGCTTGAACATCAGAGAGGCTCCGGTCTGTTTTTTAAACTAAGCTTTCCAAAATTATTTTATACTTCAGAATATCAGTTAAGCAGAGTTTTCTTCCTTCTTCCTTTTCTTCGTAGACGCTTAACTCATTATTCACAAAATCACCATTAATTTGGAGCAGAGCAGAATGGCACGTTTCCGTAGTATCAACAGCCATCATCAAAATTATCACCGAAAATCGCAAACGTCAGAAATCTCGAACGAAACAAATCACAATGTCTTATGTATGACGTAGCAGAGGGTCTCGGTATGACATCACAACGGCTTCTTTTATTTCGACCCGGAGCCAAATATCCATTTGATACGTTGGAATGGTTCCTACTTCGGGAACAATTGAAACGCGTGAGAACCAAGGCGGAAGAATAAAAGTAACAACTCATCCAATGGTTTTGGTGCTGAATAGTTGAGGTCTGCTCCTGCGGATTCGGGAATTCGCGAGATAGAGTACCACATTCGCCATTCTATGGTTTACTGGTGCATCCAGATCAATTCCGGAGTGTCTTTAAAAAGTGCGGGATCCTTCCTTCCCAAAGAATCCCTCCTTTCGCTGTAAATCTCGTTAGAAGTTCGAATGCTATCTTGTGTTAGTGGTGACGTCACATGAACATTTGAGGTGAGCCTACGCACTCTGCTCCGAATCTGGAGATGTCCTGCGTGTACATGAGTAGTGACACCTTCTCTTCCACCGCGGTACCAACAAAAATGCCTTGCCATTGGTGCTAATGGTTACTGTGGAAAAACAGAAAAGTAGAAAAGTGGAACACTTGCCAGTGACCTATGGAATGTGCCCACCACATCAAGGGGAAAATGGTACTATTCACTGAGCATCTGACACATGTTCAAGCATACTCAATATCTCATTTCTTGTTTATTTACATTGTTTTCGTTCTTCGAATCCATAACACTTATGGACCCTGATGTATGAAAATGATTGGATTTATGACATGTTTACAAATTGTTTTGTTCTATTCTTGAATAATGTTAATTATGAAATCTTTTTTTGTTAAAACAGGAAATGTAAAGTCTTCATCACAAATTTTCATGTACTAATCCTTTGAAAAAAAAAACAATTTTTTAAAATGATAACCATATACCATCCATTATCGTGGTGTTGATTTGGAAGTGCATCTGGTACATCCTGTTTCCTCTTATATCTACATCTGATTAGACACACACCGATATTAAATTATTCAAAGAATTTGTATCACTAGAAGCAAATTTCATATTATACATCGTGTCACTTCTATCTCTGGTAATATCAAATAAATTTCCATAGTATGTTAAATAAGAGAGTAACATTATATTGTCAAAGAACATAAAATAGAAAAGCTTTTTAATAAGCGTTTTAAGTTCTATTTTGCCAATGAAAATTATTTTAGCTTTTACACAACATGAAATGAAGGGAACATTTAGAAATTGTAGAAAATCAAGTAACAGGAGAGAAGAATGAGGTGATGAATCCTTTCTTCACAGAAAAAGTCTTACTTCGAGGAATAGCAAATGCGAAAAACAAATGCCTCTGACTGTAATTCTAAATATTTTCCGTTGTTTACATAGGAGTTGCATGTCGACTTTCAACTTGATTGGATTAAGAGTCTTTATTATCCCCATTTCGCCTTGAAAGAGGACCTCTCTGATTCAAGGGAAGCATACACTCGGCCAGACTCAAAGCATAAGTCAGTTGTCACTATACACCAAGGGATGTGGGGTGAATGCATTTATTTTTGTTCGATTCTCTGGGAGTGGTAAAAACTTGTGTGTTTACGTGTGTCACCGAAGATTTCAGAGCGACGGCGAGATCAAAGTCGTTCTTTAAAGCTGATGTACTACCTAAACACGGAGAACGCTCGGACCACACATTGCAAACCTCTTCAGCATATGATGGATTTGACTTTCAACAAGATACACAAAATAAAGACAATAGTATCTCTTTCTATGATTCGCTTTTGGTCTCACTATTATTTCCGTTCTCTTGAGATGTGTGTTAAAATGTTTCATTGATTTAAACTAATATAGTTTTACTTACCAACATCTTAACAAACTGTTTCGACGCATTTATTTGAGAACGTTCTGGTTTCATGCCTATCAACCATTTACGTTTTTATTGATATTTATCGCTGAGCAGTTCAATTTCACGAACTGTTTAGGTGGGATAGTTGTAAATATTTGATATTAAACGTTTGTATTTGTGGATTTTTTTTCTAACTTTTCGATAAAATAAGCCAATCATGATTCTTTTTTAAATAAAATAGATTTTATTGTCAAAAAATCAGTTGCAAACTGCGTATAGCCACGTGAGGGGCAATAAACTAAGTCAGATATATATTTTAAAAGCAATTATTTTCGTAGTTGATGGAGGATGGCCACGTGAGTGGAACTGAATAACTTTCTTTTGAAGTTTTAGATTTCAATCAAGCCACAAGTTGTTTGACCGTAATTTTGGTTGAAGAGTGGATATTATTTCATTATTATTGCAATGAACTGCCAACGAACTTCATGCCAGCGATGAGTGCGAATGGAAAAAAGAACTGACAGCAATAAACGTGAGCATATTATGCCTATCGACATTGTCGTGAGTTTCATTTTGATGTTCGTGGTATCGTAGTACAATAATTGGTGATTGTCTGCCTATGCATGCGTACGTATGAATGTAAACCTATGAATGAATACGCATGATATTGTTTAATATGGCGCCCCCTAGATTTGAATAGTTCTATGAAGTGATCCCAAGTACAAAGATAGAACGCATCTGCTGTTTATTCCTCTTTCTCCTACACGAAGATTGGTTTTTGCGTTCTGGGTTTGGAGAAAAAATCGAAGTAAAGCCTTTGAGCTGTTTATTGCCACGAAGGTGCATTTCACCGCGGTATATTTGGAACTGTTTTTTTTCTGCTTTGAAAATGAAAGCCGAAGCTTAGATGACTAGTTCGTCAAAAAAGACAATTGCTTAATAATAAATTAGTTCTTTAAAATAAAAAGAATATTTGACTCTGTGTAGAAGCGGTTCCCAAACGGTGGTTCGTAAACACCCAGGGGGTTCGCAGATTCTTACTAGGTCTTTGTCAATTTTTGTTCTGTAATGGCGATTTCCGAGGTTAAGTTATAACGAGAAGTAGAGGTAATAAGTGGAATAAGGTCATTTTTTGTGTTCTTTCTGTGTTTCTATCATGTGTCCATTTTCTATGTGTCTTACTGACCAGTTAAAGGATTGCGGACGCCAAGATATGCTATCTTTTGGTGATGATTACACTTTAGAGTTTGATTTAAACAACGACATATTTTCATAAATTTCGAATATCTATTAATTTCCAATGCAATAGATAAAATACTATTCTACCACAAATTTCTTGACTAAAGCGTAAGTAATATACTATCAGAATTATTTAAATTGTATTATAAGCAACAACTTTCTTCCTTTTTTGATCTGGTAGCAAATACAATTATCATTTGTACCAAAACAATTTTTGTTGTCATGAAATGTGGATAACTGGTTAAAAATTAGAAGTCTGAAAAGGATAGAAATGGAATTGGAACTTAGTTTTCACTTCATTCAACTTCTCGTGTGTCTATTTGTGAAAGATAAATCGCGCGGATAAAAAAGGGGAAATTACAACGATAACATTAGATGTGGATTTCGTTACGCGACATGGACAACCCAACACGACAGTATGTTGTTTGTTAAGACATTCTTGCCAACAGTTTGCAACCACTGCTTAAATGTCAGAAAGAAACTAAACAGCTCACCCATGCAAAATATGTGCTGATCTTTATAAAGCTAACTAATTAATTGTAGGTTATTGGACATTTTACGTGGAATAAAAAACATCTATTTCAATTTCTTGTGTTTTTGTAAGTCAGGGTTTCTCGCAATCTGGATCTTTTGGAAAGGGTATCACGACTCGAAAATGTTTGGTAACGGCTCTAGTATATGAATCCTAATTAATTTTATCAGTTAAATAACCTACTATATTTATTATAATAGCGTGAGCGTCATGATATTACATGCGTTTTGTTACATATCTGCATCTGAGCTGTAAGAAACTTAAAAGCTCCTAATGTGCACTGTCCTAGGGGAGCTGGGGGTTAGTTACGATAGGGGTTAGTAGTAACGAGAGATGGTTTTAAGGGGTAGACTGCAGGACTGCAAGTCCAGGACGAACTTTGATTTAGGTGTATTAATTAATAATTTCGAAAACTTTTTTGCCTTTATGTTTTGTCCACATATTATAGCCTGATATACTTCTTTTATTTGTTGGTAAATCTTAATTGTTTATTTTTAAATCTAGAAAATTGTGTGAAATCGTTCGGACAAGTTTTAACAAGATCTCGGGGCAATCGTAGTAACAATACCACTTGATTCGAGCGGTTACATTTCAAGTGTTAATATGTAAAATATTTTATTCTATTTAGTTTTCCTTGTTTTTGATTGAGGAACTATGAAATAAAATGTAGAAACACATGAAGTGTGTGAGGGAAGACGTTGTGATACTTCTTTGTTTAAACGAGGTTAAATTTGTTTAAACAATTTCATATTGATTGGTTAAATAGTTTTATCTGACTACTAACATATATAAACCATTTGATATTGTTGACTACACACCAAAAAATTATTAGTATAATTTTATTTTCCGGAAATTGATTTGACGAAATATGTTTAGTTTAGTAATTTATAATTGAGGCATGTGAATGGGAAACTTTCTAATTGCCAAAAATAATTTTTCACAACCAATTACGCGTTTAATCGCTTGTTTGTGTCTCTTGTAGAAACAAATTTTCGGCTATTAGAACGTTTTTCATTTACATATCTCAATTACACTAAATGTTTTGTTTATTAGTGTTACTACATGCCCTATATCTGTAGTAACTAGCCCCAAGCAACAGTTGAGTTGTTTTGGAAAAAATGTCTCGAGTCAAAATCAACAAAAGTTTCGCTACGATCAAAAAGTAGATAAACCACACATAAAATCCGCTGTAATAAAAAAATGAAAAATATTTATCAAGACATTTCTCCAATATCTATTTCATTTAGCTCGTATCTCCCCAACTTGTATCTTTAATCCTCGTTTTGTAGCTATAAAAATAATGTACGATGTTAGGTGTCAATAAGACTCGAAGGAAATATATATTAAACCGCTTATTGGTGTAAACGTAATTAATTCCAACCATTTACGACAGAACGAAGAAATTTGACATTTTTTAAAGAAGAGAATTGTGTGTTTCTTGTAAGACATACTCGTAGATTTCAATTATGAGTTGAAATGTAACATTTTAATACGACTGCGACAAAATTCGTGAAAGGAAAGAGAAAAAAGTGCTGCGTTTGTTTCGCATTATTTTGTAGCGGGGGAAAATATTTACCTCTGCTTGATTATTGTACTTTGTGATAGCTTTTGTAATGTATTTATAAAGGCGTTCAGCACATTTAAACGGGGTTTCATGAAATCTTCGAGTTTCATTTCATAACTTTGCTATTTTATCTTCCTGAAATGTAATTGTTCAACTGTGACAACCTATACAATAACTTTAGGGACGAAGAAACAAAAAAAATAAAAAATAAAACCCAGTAGTGAGATGTGAAGCTCAAAAATTAAATAAAACAAAGCTCCTCATTCTGGTCGGGGGTTTTCTCCGGTTTTCCTGCAGATATATGCGATTTGTTAAGGCTGTGGCCTAGGGGCGGCAGACTCTAATTTGAATTATAAGTCATAATTCTATTTTGGTTTATTTTAATATTTACATAAGTAATACGTTCCGAATAATTTAATATTTGATAATTGCACGTATTTGTTTAACACCTCTTTCGTATTCTATTAAATCTAAATCTGTAGTTATTTTTTATTCTTAATTCAGGCGAGGGCGCATGATTGTAATTACATTGGGCAGCAGAAATGATCAATCCACAACTGCCTTAGGACCCTTGTTACGTTGTGTGGCCCCTTGTTTGATTTCGGAGAGTAAATATTAAAAATTAATAAGTTTCGTAGTTTATATTCCTCTAAGTGGCCATATGCAGTTTTTAACAACTTATTGACAGTAGATTTATTATTATTATTATTATTATTATTATTATTATTATTATTATTATACTTTGATCCAAGCGATTCTGATAGTGATATTGCACTGAGCAACACTTACTCTTGGGGCCNATGAACTAGAGTGTAACTACAAAATTGACGGGATTTGAATTTAAAATATTTGTAAAGTATTGAAGCCACAATTTCAAATAACGTGGTGAAATAACATTGCGTTGTAATTCAAATTGCTTTGGATTTCATACTCATACTCATTATTAGGACTCTTCTTATGTGAGCTGATCAGCTACGCTCAGAAAAGATCATTTATTGGTACTGGAGTGTCTTTGCGACTTTTCGAGGTGCTTTAGTCGTTATATTTCGCTTCCTGAAAGCATTGAGAAAGGGTAATACACAATTCTTCATTAAGTTTGAGCGACTGTCAATTTTGGTTGATCTAGAAAGTGGTTCAGTCATAAATTAGGAGAATCACGTATAAATTAGATTTAGGAAGTAGATATGAAGGTTCATGATAGTAATTTTTTTAAAACTACATGTTCATAACTCTCTGATAAATGAAAATCGCTGACGATATGAATTCGAATTGACTGAATTATGACCCGACTGGAAATGAGAAAATAGTCATGATCGAGTTAATGAAGATAGGAGTGCTTCGCTCATGTGAGGAGAGGCATTGAGGTCTGGAACCCCTCCGCCCCTCCACCACCACCAGGCTCCCTCCAGTTGGAGTCGCCATTCCGCAGCGTCGAATGCGGGAAGCGCCGGAGCTCACACGTTGTTAACGAGGAAAAGTGGCGAGATGAACTGAACCGGCGAACTCAGGAGCGCAGCAACGCAGCCACGAGTGTAATGATAAATGTGACAGTGAGGAATAACCTTCTATTCCTCACTGTAACATTGATCATCATCCCTCGCGCGGTGTCTCCAACATAATATGAAGATCAGCGCGGCGTGAATGGAGGATATCAACACGATGAATGAGGGCAACTTGGAGGGGAGGAGAGAATTATTTTCGAGGGTGGGTTGGGGTGGAAGGTAGAAGGAGAGGGGTGAAGATGGACTCGGGCGAATGTGGAGGTGAGGAGGAATAGGGAATGACGGTCACGTATAATGTGAAGGTGCATCAGAGAGGCGAGGAGTAGTCTACTGAGGCGAACAGTTGAGGAACGCCGCAGAGAGGGAGATGTCTACAACCCTGGTCGGAAACCTGGAAGAAAAACACGAGGAAATATCCATTAGAAGAAAATCTACGGATCCAGTTTTTGTTGGCGCCATTTCAGTGATTGCAGCGAGATATAAACACTATGCTCCAACCATTTTCACAAAAATATTTTCTCTATAACGAGTAATGTGTTAGCGAATCAATTTGACGTGACGAGGATCCCTCTGGTGTCCGACGTGTGATTCAGATCGGAAGAGAAAGACGTGGGTGGGAAGGGAGGCAAGAAGACAGATGGAAACCATGAGGGTCTAGGTGATACCTCTCGAGCGTCACAGCGCTCAGGTTGAGCACGGACGCCGCAGCGGACAGCATCTGCGCGGCGCGCGCCAAATTGCAGACGGCACCGGTTTCGTCCCACTGAGTGACGAAGTACTGCAAGGCGTCCAGCGGCCCATACACCAGCAGCAACAGTAAGTCCGCGGCAGCCAGGCTGCCCAGGAAGAGGTTGGTAGCATTGCGGGTCTTGCGGTCACCCAGCATCACCTGCACAAGCGAAGACTTGACAGCCACTGGCAATGCAACGTTGTTCGCCATATAGGAGCCCACATTCATTTCCATCAAAAGTTAACGAGAAATCCATGTCATCGGAAATTCGGATTACACCATATGTTTTGAGGGAATATAATTACAATTCACATACAGAAAAGAAAACTTCGAAACTTTTACGGTTATAAAAAATTTCCAGCAAAATCAGACGAGATGTCGAACATACCTCGTTATTTCGGTCCTGTGGATTTTATCAGAGAGGCGCCGACACACAATTAGGAGAGTGGGTAGTAGTAATGAAACGTAGGGAGTGAAGGATAAAGAAGAGGAGAAAGTGTGGTCCTCTTCAGATGCTTCTGCCAAGAAGTTTTGAAACAAGTTTTCTGCATTGATCTATATGATTTGGTAATGAAGGTAGTGGGAAGGATGGCGAAGAGGAAATGAACCGCATGACACGAATTGAAGCGAGGAAAATCAATCTGTAACAACTAAAAATCGTAGAGATGACTCCATCCTATTGTGGTCACTTATAGAACAATTTTAAGATACACGGTCTTCTTGCGTGGGGTATGGAGTCTCCGTAAATGTCGAACGCTAGGGTAAGAATGGCTTGAGGAATAATGTCAACAGGAACACAAAAACTGTGGTACTCAAGAATCTGGTTGCTGAGCAAATAGAACTCAGTCCCTGGCTACCTGCTTGACACGCTCAAGTAATACCCAAGGATATATTACAGAAATCTTGAAAATAATGCGATACTACTATCTTCTAGAAATTAAAACGTTAACATATAATAAAAGAGAGAGAGAAAGAAACACATAAAAGTCACTCGCATATTGGACGAAAGAGCTTCCGCTTCCGCATTAGTCAGTCACGAAGATATATGAATAAATGAAAAACTTTAATTTAATAAAAAATTGAAAAAAAATCACAAAACAGGAAATAAAATTCACCTTCCGTTTCTTAAAAGATTTGTTTCTTTTATGAGTTTTTTTTCATTAACTTCAAAACTTTTTAATTGGTAGAAGACAGTAGTGTCGCTCTATTGTCAAGATTTACGTCGTATGTATGTAAGAAAGAAGACAGTAGACTCTGCGTGGTTGAGAAAGGCTGGACTCCCAAACTGTTTTGTGAGTAATGACAAATTTCTTAGTGACGTCTTTTATGTTTTTCTTCTCTACTTTTCATTAACTCCAAAATTTAACTTGAATTTGGTTACACCGAATTTGGAGGATGTCAAGTTTTGTGTTAGCCCCGTGCATTGTTATCGTCACTTCTGCGGCCGCCGTCGCCTCGTTGTGCATTCAAGGAAAAACGGCGCCAGCCAATGGCGGAGCTGAGCGATGATGGCGGTGGCAGGTGACTGCCTAGTGAAAGGAGAGAGCGGAGGGAAGAGGAGGTTCGAACGTCGACTGGCGTCTCGATGGCGACGGAGTGACATTCGATCCCCGCCCAGAGACGTCGCTTATTTGTCCCAGTGAGAGGCCCGCCAATTCCTGCCACCACGTCAAGGGGTAAGCGTCGCGCCGCTGGGTTTCGGCGCCGGCAGATGCGCATGCTAACCGGCTCACGTATAGCGCGAACGAACGGCGGGGAGATTTCCAGTGATGCTCCGGCCCGTGACCTCACGACGTTGCTTTGTGGCATTACGTAGTTTTCTAAATTATAATGGAGAAATTGTTTTAACCTCCAAAAACCGTTTACGTTTTTAAATAATGACTCTTTTTGAGAGTCTGTGAATTGTGAAACCCCATTGGACTAATTATTTTTTACTTAGACGTGCAATTAAGAGTATTTTGATTACATATGATTATGTCATATCTGCATATATTATGAAAACCTACGTTAAATACAATGAACTAAAGTAGTTCAAATGTACCTACCAACCCGAAAATTTCTTCGCATGAAATATTACAACGGAAAACCTCGTAAACTGGCAGGTCTCATTCTTCTTAATGCTGAAACTGAAGACGATAAAGAAATCGTAGAATCGAACTGTTTCAAAACATTTTCCCAAGAACTATGAAGGATTGTGAAGGTAGTGATTTCAAGTAAAAAGATACTATACTATGTGTAAATACTGAAATGATTGTTTTCAAGTGAAAGAAATGGAAGATATTTTTTTCCAGATGGAGAGACAAATTAGGCGATACATAGTATGTATGAAATCGAATTGTAAATAAACTTTTTAAGTATGTACCACATATCTCTCTCATTCACTGTCGTCACAGAAGGTTGAAACAAAGACACAGACACTTTTGACAATACACGACGGATTTATTTTGAGTGAAGCATACGGAGTAACTTTCCGTTTCTCAAAAATGAAATCACGAAAAGGCGATGCGAATGTAGTCCTCTTGAAGATCTCAAGAAAGCGCCTAGTGATTCGTTATTTACGGCGTGGCATGTTTGTAACGGCATATTTCACAATTTTCTGGCTTTGATGGGAAATCACTTTTCGAAGTTCCCCAGCGAAATTTCGAAGCATGATTCTTCAGTTGCGTTACTGTAAACGGCTATTCGTTTCACTGTTCGTGTTGGTGCGAATGTGTCAACAGCGCGTAGACGCTTCTTATTCTCTTTTTACATTTATTTCTTCCAAATAATCAGAAACTTGAAATCTTTTCGGTAAATTTCACATCTCACAAGTAAGATTCACTAACAATTAGAGAAACAGAAAACTCAGAATTCCGAAGTTTCATAACAAAATAAATGTATGCTATTGACGCTATAGTTGCACTTTAAACTTTCATGCAGTGCAATATAAAGTAGTTTAAATAAGTGCAGTATAAAGTAGTACTTTATCACGCCATTGTTGTAGTACTTTTAAAATAACTTTTAACAATTTCAAAAACTATTTTCTTGCATGATTGTGTTGTGTCTTATGACTCATATTAATTTAGTTTTATGTGCACTCAACTTTGGCAAGGTTGTGTACATTAATTCTGTAGCCCCATCCTGGCACGGGTTTTTCTCCGGTTTTCTTTCAGGTAGAGGCGGATTTCTTATACAGGTTCTCTAGACTTTTGTCTAGGGGCGTGTTTATTGTAACAAGTGAATTTAGTGTTATTTCAATTCTTATGATTTATAAACACTATACTCAGAATAATCTATAGTTCGATAATAATTTGTTCATGTAAAATAATTTTTTTGTGTTAAATTACAAACATGTTGATATTATATTAGTATTATAACACGTAGCTAACTTTTTATTTTATCTAGAAATTTTTGAATCCGTCTCTGCCTTAGGGCCCTTGATCGGAATTGATAGGATGGTCCCTTGCTTGCTTCCGGAGAGTAATTTAGTTTATTGTTCTCCACGTGTTCATACGCAGTTTGTACTGCTTTTTTTACTATAAATTTATTTATTTAAAAGAACCTAATCACTTTTGTTGTCTAAACACAATTTTCACGAAAGAAGTTTTGAAAAAAATAATAGTAAACGAAGAGTAAATGATAAGATGAATTTTTGTAAATTTTACAACGTTGTTATAACAATCTTGTCCAAAATGTATATTAAAAAACACTTAATAATAATTTATATTTTAATAAAACATAGTTCAACGCATGATTACATAAAATGATTAGTTCTCTTACAACTTCTCTTGCTTATCATCGCAATAGTTGAAAAAGAAGTAACATTCATAGGCTGATCGTTACTCTCCCCTGTTGCCATCAATAGCAAAGTCGTCCAGGATCCCTTCAATCTAACTCAATAAAAAGGATTCTTAGATCATACCTAGTTCTTAATTTTATTTACTTATTATGAATAATATATTATCTTATCACACGTAATTTAATTTCGCAAAAATCATAATAATAATAATCATTGTTTAAATTTTATACTTCTTAAAATTCACAACGTCTGTATTTATAAGCCTTCTTGTTAAATATTTCCATTTATTTTTCATCATAATTGATCATGCAAACCTGGTGATATTTAACGTATGATAATTGTGAATTTGTATTATAACATTTCCCGATTTACAATTATGCCTTGTCAGGATGGAGTATTTTATATATCTAACTCTTTGTCTACCACAACCTACTCCAATTTTATTCAGACATATATATCAAATTGACAAGCCCACAGTGTCCAAGTAACTAGGGTCGCAATTGAGTATGAGAACTTTTGTGCACCATTGAGTCATTATACATTATGTGGAATTAATATTAGCCTCATGTCTGCAGCCGTTTTGCCCAATGACCAACCCCCACCGAACACTCACCATGAGCACGACGCTGTTGCCCAGCACGCCACACAGCAGAGCGGCCGTATGGGTCACCACGATCTCCACGAAGAAAGCGTTGTGGTTGCGTGGGTCCAGCATCTCCGTGGGGTCGGCGACGCAGACCAGTGGCTCCGGCAGCAGGCGAGTAGCGCAAGGTGGGTCATCGGGATGGGAGACGGAAATGGTCGCAATGAGGTTAGTGGCGTTCTCAGCAACGGCGTCGGTGGCCACTGTGTGATTGACGTCCGCGGGATCCATGGTAGCTCACGGGCAGTGGAGGATGTGTGGTCAGGCGGCGAAGGTGCACCTGTCGAATACAAACAACATAACTTGATTTTACATTTGTATATAAATTGTTTTCAAAATTGTAACATACGATTAATTATTCTTAATTTTTATATGAAATTAAATTCTCCGATGAAAACTCAAGTCGCTTGTTTTATATTATTACAGATGTCATCAGTTAGACCATGACAACCACCGTCAACATTCCGATTCTGCATGGTCGTTACAACGTGAAGTGCATTTAAACCTGCATTAAATCGGTAGAGCGCTATGTTGCTCCTCCGGTGGTGAAGGTGATAGCGTGCTCACTCCTCACCAAGTCATCCAAGGTTCAATTCTCGGTGGGGCCAGAAGAAAATTGTAGCTCTTAACATTAATGTCCCAGTTCATAGAACTATGACTACTGAAAAGCGAACCCTCCTTCCTTTATCCGCCTCCTCCTTGTATTACTAACCACACCTCTAACTATTACTAACCACACCTACTAACACCTCCTCGTGGGCCAAGTTGTTGGTAAATCCAGCTAAGCGGCCCACCTACTAACAATAACCTACCATCCAAATCCTACCTCCTATCGCTCCATGTAGATAAGCTTCAATAGCACTTTGCTACATTTCCCATTTACAAATACTCCAATAAAAAATAGAGCGCCAAGTGTATGTAGCAATATTCGGAGTCGATATGAGTCAATTTTCTTAGAAAACCAATCACAAACTTGAGGATCTCAGATAAATTATTGAATTTTGCAATGCAGTACGAAAAGTTATTACAGAACGAAGCGAACAATCTAATAAAGAACTATATTGAAGCCAAGTTGCTTCTTCACATCAGATGGACTGAGGTATTTTGAGACCTAAAAAAAGGACCTAAAAGGAAAGAAATACTCTAGTATTTGCTTGAACGACCCGAGTAAATCTTAAAATCTTTGATTAGACTAGTTGATTCGCGGAATGGAATTGGAAACTCGAGTCGCATCCACTCCGAACTCCAGGTATTCTAAAATATAGGAATGAATGTGACGAAACGAATAATGAAGAAAAGAGCAAGAAGAAGATGAAATGTGGTTTATCAACTCCTTTATTAAACTCACTTCCTCTGTCGTCCTCGATCAGAATATTGAAGACTGATTTACACATACTTCCTAATATCTTAGCAACTTCAAAAAATTTACACATATGCCTTAATCGAATAAACAACAAGATTACGGACAATATTTTTCAAATGTGTTTTTATCACCTAATAAAATCAAACCTATGGTAATCTCATTCTTCATTATAAACCTCCCTTGAAAGAATGAATCCCGCAACAACTGAGTATAGTAAAGGTTAGTTTTTAGTTGGCGTTGATAGTAAAAATTTATTTTTCTTGAACGAAAACATATTGTAAAATCAATTAGTAAATTGGATCATATAAGGAAGCTTTCACCTTAGTTAACGCATGATAAATATCCGAGTAAATCATCGGTAATGAATCCACAATTAAATCATCATGAACCAACACAAAATAAAAAGCGAGACTTAATCAACTTTCAACCATTTACAACATACTTTATACAAAACATTTCATAAATTATAAGATAGAAAAGTAAAAAAAAGAAGAACTAAAAACCTGTTTTATTTAAAATGAAAAATATTACAAATTTAATGAAAAGGAAAAAAACTTATCATACACGAAATACAATAACTAAAACCTATTTTCCGTTAAATTTTTTAAACAATAAATGTTACTAATAATTCAAGCATGAGTGCTTTTAACGAAACAGTTTGATTTGAAAGTACTATTTAATATTGACTAAATATCGTATTGCGTCAAAGAAAGCACCCAGGTTTTTATTATTAGCCACACAATGTTCCGAAAAGAATGTTAATTGAACATGATCTTTCTTTGTTGTATTTGCTACACGATAAACATTTTTGTATTTTTATTACAACGTTCATTATGTTCTTTATTGTTTTAGTTTTTTTATTATTCCTTTAATGGGCGGTCCCGCTTTGAAAACTTTCTTACGATGTAAACATTCCTTTTGTGCAAAGGACAATAATTGGTCACACTGGAGACTTCGTAGTTATCTCACTGGGTTGTTGTCTTATCGCGGGGAATAAGATTGCTACTGGTGAGAGTTTGCCGACATTTACCCTAATACACTGCTCACAACCCCAGAATGCAGCTTCGCATCACGTTCAATTAAACTTTCTGACGAAAACACTGTGGAGCTGTTAATGTGGAATTTCGGAGTGCATCTTGCTGTAACGACTCATTTATACGAGGGGGACCCAAAAGTAACGAGAATTAGGCTGCGGTGGGGATAAACAGTGGAGGAACGAGTTCCGAGTGGTGGGATATTGTAGGGGAACCCTTCCTGAGTCAGTATGTGAAGTGTCGTTGCTGAGAGACTACCTGTTGATTCGTAGCGGTTTTTTTCATAGAGAAACTTTTTGCGGTCCGGCGAAAACGTAAAATGACGGAGTGTCGAGAATAACGCGCGGCGGTAAAGTTTTGTTTTTTGGTGGGGAAAACTGCCGCGGAAACTGTTTCAATGCTTCGAACGGCTTATGGAGATAGTGCTTTGAGCCAACCTCGTGTCTACGACTGGTTTGGGCGGTTTAAGAGGGGGGAAATATCGATTGAAGACCAACCTCGTTCTGGGCACCCCTTAATTTCAAGAACCGATGGTAACATTGAAAAAATCAAAACCCTAATCCGTGAAGATCGGCGCCGAACTATTGGTCAAGTCTGTAAATTCTCTGGATTGTCATGTAGTTCAATTCAGAGAATTTTGTCACAAGATTTGCACATGAGAAGTGAGGCAGTCAAACTTGTCCCTCGTCTCCTCTCAGACGATCAAAGGGAGCGTCGCGTCCAGGCCTGTCTTGAGTTGAAAAATAAGTTGGAAGAGACTTTTTTTCGAAGGTTATTATTGGTGACGAATCATTGTACTATGGATACGATCCAGAAACCATGCAACAATCAAGCCATTGGAAGACGACAACGTCTCCTCGTCCAAAAAAAATCATGCCAGGTGAAGTCAAACATAAAAACAGAGCTCATTTGTTTTTTGATGCTAGAGGTGTTGTGCACGCAGAGTTCGATCCTCCAAGCCAAACAGTCAACCAGCACTTCTACCTGGAAGTGTTGAAAAGGTTGAGGGAGAGCATCAGAAAGATAAGGGTGGATATTTGGCGCACAGGGGATTGGTTCTTCCACCATGACAACGCACCTGGTCACACCACGTTGTCTGTGAAACAGTTTTTCACCGAAAACGGTATGACCCCGATTGTCCGCCCCTCCTCTATTCGCCTGACCTGGCCCCCTGTGTTTTTTTTGTTCCCTAGACTGAAAAGGTACATGAAAGGAAAACGTTTTGGGACTGTGGAAGAGGTGAAGCTAAAATAGCGAGAAGGGCTAAAGAACATCCAATTAAGTGAATTTCAGAACTGTTTTGAACAATGGAAAAAAGATTAGACAAGTGCATTTTAGTCAGTGGTAATTACATTGAAGGTGATGAAAATTTGTTGTAAAAATATTGATAAATTAAAAACTATATGAAGGAATTTTCGTTACTTTTGGGTCCCCCCTCGTATCTCACCAGAGATGTAGAGACAAAGTGAACAAGTGCTGATGATGGAAACATTGTTCTATAGTTGGATTGCGAACGAGGTGCTATATCTAGGAGGCAACATTTGTCATTCCAGTGACAAATTTAATTACATTAACCTACCAGGATAATTAATTAATTTGATCCTCTATAGAATATAACTAGACGGCTGAATCTACATCAGCTCAATTCAGACAAATTTCATTGCCTCATTGTAGAAATGTTTGTCGTACGTGAACAGTAAAATTTTTCTTATTCATTCTGGCTTAGTTGCTTTAGGAAACTTGTGAGATATTGTTTTGGGCCAATTACCTTTGTTTAGTTGCTTTAGTGAGTTTAGCAACTTGTACGTAGGTGTTTACGGACTTTCAGATGAATTTTGCGTCGATGCATGGATCGCAATCAGTATTGTTTGTATTTGCTAACTCCTCTAGGAGTTTTTTAAATCAATAAGACATTTTATCTATTAAGATAATAAAATGGAGTAAAATTATATATATTAAGAGAATCTATGCTATTTTTGAGGGTAACAAAGAGTCAAATATATTTTCTTAAAGGCCAATATGTATGTGAATGTGTCGTAATGGATATTTGTAATGAGTTTAGTAAATCTTGCCCCAACTTGATTGATGTCGAAACTAATGCTCCAGTTTTCATGATTGGTCCTTCGAAGTTAGGTAGTATTGATAAGATTTTGCATACTTAATATATTATAATTACTACACTACGAATAATAGACGATTATCTTACTGTAGTGAATAAAAGAATTTGTAAGTCCTGTACAAGTGTTTAATGAGTAGAAATGATTTTAGGCCATGAAGAAAGAAATATAAAACTACTTATGCATGATTATAAATGTTCGTTTCAGTAATTTGTAAAAAAATCGTGTTTATAAATACAAAAACTAAAATCCCTTAAATGTTGCATCAGATTGTTCATGGTACAATAAATAATTTAAATTCACTCAACACCACGTTATGTGAACTCAATTTTTTTCTTTCCATAGTTGGTTTCACTTTGCACCATTTGTGAGTGCATATTCAAATGAAGAGCTGATGTTCTTGGAGCATTGTAGCTCTTGAAATTCTGCGTTTGGAGATTATTCCACATTTGAAAATGTTTAAGTGCAAAGGTAACTGGTTTTAAATAGTTTATTTTAAGTTTTAATTGTCAATATCGAGATTTCAAACGAATTTTTAAGACACCTACTTCAAAATAAAAGCACTTCCCTACAAAAGTATCTTATTGAGTTTTAGCAAAACTTTTTCACAGTTAACATAAAGTACCATACTAGACTATATCCTGACTGAAGGGCTGCTATTAAAGATTTCCGAGCTTATCATGGTGAGGTTATGACTTTGTTCTCGAGAGGTTGTGAATCAAATGCTTGAAATCTCTCTCAATGTGGCTGTTCTTGCTATGAACAGAAACTGCCAGAGGATGTGGCACTATGGATAGAATAAAGGGAATGTAGCACATGACATGGAGGGATGGGGGCAATGATCCTCATGACGCTGCAATGAGATTGCGCTTGGGCGAGATAAATTGGAAACGAATTTGGAGCCTAATTGCGTGCCCCAGATTCGTAAACGAGGTAGAGGAAGTAATGAATATCTGGTCGCGGTTTTATTTAATAAATAGCTCTGCTTATGTTCAGTATTTTGTTTGGAAGAAAAAGGTTTGGAAAAAGGTTTGTAGGGTAATTATTTCCAAAATTCTGAAGTTATGTGTATTTTACATAGACTACAAAAACAAAAATCCAAGTATAAAGAAAGCATTATTTCCTTTCTAAAAGTCGAAAAAGTAAACGCGAATGAAGTTTATTCATAAAATTGGGGGAAATCCTTTTTTTCTCTCACGAAAATTAAAATAAAGTATTATTGATTCCGTAATTAACCAGAATTCCATGAAGAAGATATTTTGGTTTGCTTATCGAAGCTCATTTCGAATTTGTTTTCGTAGGTTCAAAAATCAAAATACATGTGACTTTTCTTTCTAAAATCCTCTTTTGGAAAATATTTAAAAGGCAAATTAAATGATTACATGACAGAGTCAAATGTTTTTTAAGTATTCAAATGATCATAACAATAGTTAAAACGATTTATGGTAATTACCAATAAATTCAATCTGCTAATTGTTTTTCCCTTCTGTTTCAAAGGGTTTGTGGAATTTAGTTCGGCTTCTTTGAAGAGATTTTCATTAAAATCGTTACTATATGAGCTCGAAGGTTGGTGAAACAATAAAAATGAGTAAAAAGTGGATTTCTATTTTTTTTCAGTTCTTCCCAGTCTCCGTGTTCCTTCCATCTTGTCTTAAACGTTCGTCATATCAAGAGACTGTGATTTTATCTTTTTCCTTCTTTCCGTCATTTTTACATGCCTTCCAATGTTATTACGACGTATTGATCGCTGCTTCGAGGAGGTGCGCTCATCTATATATAATTTCTCTTGTTGTCTTTGTATGTCACATAATTAATGTAATGACTATATCTGTCTTCTGTTGCAATCAATTGCCTTTTATCTTCCAGCAAAAATTCCTTCTTATTTTAAATACCTGAGGCAAAGACTCATTTCTTGTTCGTACATCTCACAATCCCAAAGTATATGATCCCCATTTTCAGCTCCTTTTCCACACATACCTAATGGAGACTCTCTTCGTCCTATTTTCTTTAAATACTATTTTCAAGATATATAGAAACTACAATAAAATTTCAGGAAAATATAAGCCATTATGTTTTGATTGTTTGGTCGCGAAGTTTTCATTATGTGTTATCCCACTATTGCACTCCAAGTCGTCTGTAAATCGTGGAGAGAGAGGCGCGATTCTCATGGAATCTAGACAAATGTCTGTCTGAATCCTTGCCATTCGGCAAGGAGGAACTCATCAATTGTCCCTCCTCTTGAATCACGAGTGGAAGCAAGACGAACAGGAACTGACTTTCGCGGTGAGACAGAAATGGAACAATAATGGTGAGAAGCTCGAGATTCAAATCGATCTTCGTAAGATCTTCAATGAACCTTGTTAAAACTGTTAATACAGTAATTTATTTGTGTCAAATATTTGAACTCGTTATTTTGAAACATTTTATCCCTTTTTCTAAGTGTTTTACTTTTCACCCTGTTTCTTTATATTATTGATACCTTTAATGAACTGGAACACAAAGTGATCCTAGCTTCTTTCAAGTAATTGCTCTTCCTCTATCTTATCATTGGTAAGTACAGATTATATTTTTTCAGCATTGTGTGTATTGATTAAATAGTAAAATAATATTTTAAGTGAATATCATTTTGCTATAGTATACTTTCAATTTCAAATTGAATGTTAATTTAAAGTTTATAAATGGCCTCCCAGACGGCACTACTCATGCTTCTGTCTTTACATTTGAAAGCATTGGGAGAGATCTCATAAAAATAATCCCATTAAGTCTTTTTACTATTCAATGCCATGGCGATGTTTGTGAGGATAGGGGAGCGGGGAGCTGGTTGTTACAATTTTTAGAAATTCTATTGTAATTTATAAAATACAAATATTATTGTTTCTGTGAAAAATATAATTGCTCAAGTATATATCTGGTTATTAAATACAAGTAGTACATAATTAAAAATTACGTTTTTTTCTTGACTCTTTTGTAAAAAATTGTGTTACAACTTACCTCATGTTTGGGGTTAGTTGTAACAGGCTCGGGGCAAGTAGAAACAATAAATATTTTGGTAGTATATTTGCTAGCAAAACACGGGGTTCATTTGTTAATTACTTTTACAGCACATATTTAGATTAATTAATCCCATATCAGTTGTATTAAAGTGTAATTGTGATATTTATGATTTAAATTGACATGGTGCTTCTTGTGATAAACATTAATCATAAATAATCAACAATATTGGTTTTTGAAGCTGTGAATAGGTATTATTGGAGTAACCCCTGGTATTTATTATAAAAGTCTTCAACATTGGTCCTGTTAAAAGATGTTGCTCGGCTCAGCGATGTAGCTTCAGGCATTTGTATTGATAAAATTTGATTCCTCTCCAGAAACATTTTAAACTAATCTATTCCAGCAGTTTGATTTTTGTGTCAGGAGACAGGTATATTTTTTGCATCAAGGAAAACTGCACACTGGTAAGCCAGCTTTCTTACTTCTGATGGAGGTAATCCGAAGTAGATATTTGTACATTGCAGCAAATACGTCGCCATTTTATCTTCTTGTGCAGGTGTGAAGACTAGTCTATGTTGTACGTAGCCAACTGAGATTGTCTCATCATTTTTTTGCTTTTTAACATATCTATAGAGCGAAACATGACATAACTGAACCTTTCGGCTGCTTTTCGTACGCTTGCACCATTTTCCAAAACTTTAATAGCCGCCAACTCATACACATCCTGGCTTTTAAGACCTCTTTGGGTTTTTCTCTTATAGTTTCTCATTCCAAAAAAACAAACAAAAACAATCAATAAAATTTGGCCTGGTTGAACTATCACAAAACCTAATACAGGTACGTATTATTATACCGACATAATAATACCGACTGTCGGCAAAATTTTAAAGGCAAAAATCCCCACGGAGGTACGTGTATCTACGTTCGTAATGATATTTTATCTTCTCCACTGTCAGGCTACGAGAACTTCTGCGT
>NNCF01128375.1:989950-1167536 GCA_002313205.1 Laupala kohalensis
TTCTATAAGTGTCTTATAGATTTTTTATCAAAATATAACATTCTCTCTGACGACCAACACGGTTTTAGGAAATCCTTTTCCACTGCAAGCGCCATATTTTCCTTCTTAAACGATGTTACCACATCTCTAGACAGTGGAGAAAATCCTCAGGGTGTTTTTCTTGACTTATCCAAAGCATTCGATGTCATCGATCACGGAATTCTCCTTACCAAATTGCATTCTTTAGGCATTCGTGGACTTCCACATCAATGGCTAACTTCTTATTTAAAAGATAGATATCAACAAGTAGAAATATCCTATACTAAAAATAAAATACTTGAGCGTTGTCTTTCAGAAACAAAGCCACTTACTTGCGGAGTACCCCAAGGATCAATTCTCGGCCCTATACTCTTTTTATTGTATGTGAACGACATGTCATCATCCACATCAGATTGCAAAATGGTTCTTTTTGCTGATGACACTAATTTACTATGTAAACACGCCAATGCTCAAAAAGTTTTGTCTAACCTTTCGACTTGGTTCCATGCAAATCGTCTCATTGTAAACACTGACAAAACAGTGTCTATGTCATTTCACAATAGTATCACAAAATCTTTACCCCAGGTTTCTCTTTCTTTAAACGGAACACAATTAAAAACTGTTACAAATACAAAATTCTTAGGTCTCCATATTCAAGACAACCTCAAATGGAATTGTCACATTGACAATCTTAATTCCCAATTAAGCAAATTGTGTTACGCATTCCGAATCTTAGTTAACGCAGTTAGTCCACGTATTTCCCGTTGCGTATATTTTGCAAACGTTTACTCCCATTTACGTTACGGCATTACCTTCTGGGGTAATTCCGGTCAGAGTATTCAAACTTTCAGAATTCAGAAGAGGATAGTTCGGATAATTTGTAAATCTCACCCCCGAAACTCTTGTAAACCTTTATTCAAGGAATTAAATATCTTAACACTTCCCTGCATTTATATTTATGAAACAGTCGTGTTTGTTAAGACCGAATTACTGAAGTGCCACCCTTTCTTTATACGAAACAGTCTCGTTCACGAACACTATACACGCAATAGTAGTAATATTCATCGCCCTAGAGTGTCAACCACTCTTTGCCAAAAGGGACCATACCATTCGGGAATCGTTCTATATAATTCCCTGCCCAAGAATATAAAAGATATTATGAAATTGAATATCTTCAAATCCGCGGTTAAAAACTACCTCCTGCACCAGTGCTTCTACACTGTAAAAGAATTTATTGATTTTAACAAAAGTTAAATTCGTCTTGTGCTTTATCACGCCATTGCTGTAGTACTTTTTAAACAACTTATAACAATTTCAAAAACTATTTTCTTGCATGATTGTGTTGTCTTATGGCTCATATTAATTTAGTTTTATGTGTACTCAACATTGGCACGTTTGTGTACATAAATTCTGTAGCCCCATCCTGGCCCGGGTTTTTCTCCGGTTTTCCTTCGGGTAGAGGCGGATTTATCATACAGGTTCTCTAGGCTTTGTCTAGGGGCGGGTCTATTGTAACAATAAATCGTGAATTTAGTGTTATTTCAATTTTTAAGCACTATACTCAGAATAATCTATAGTTCGATAATAACTTACATGTAATTTTTTGCTTAAAATTACAAACATATTGACATTCTATTAGTATTATAACTCGCAGCTAACTTTTTATCTTATCTAGGAATTTTTGCTGAATTTTTTGAATCCGCCTCTGCCTTAGGGCCCTTGATCGGAATTGATGGGATGGTCCCTTGCTTGCTTCCGGAGAGTAAATTAGTTTTTTTTCCCTCCACGTGGTCATACGCAGTTTGTACTGTTTTTTGACAATAAATTTATTTATTTATTTATAATACGTTACCGTCATACTTACTAAAGATATATGCACAATGGGCAAGTTGTAACATGTTACTACTTGCCCCCGTTTTTTGTAACAACGTGCCCCATCAGCTCATTTTAAACGATTTTTAATTTTTTTTATAAAGTATAAAACTTGGAAAGGAATTCAATGTTCAAAATCAAAGTTAGATATTTTACCATTCAAACAACAAAAATCAAACAATCATTAATATAATGTACGATAGTGAAAATCAAAAATTACATTAGTACATTTTTTGCGATACCTGGCCAAATCGGTACACGTGAGCACGTCTTCTCGCAGCGCAGTATTGCGGGGCACAGGCGGCGCTTACGTAATACCTTCATAAGGCAGAATTTAAGCCTGATATTTGAATCAAAACTGTTGAAATTCCCTATAAAAATTGAGTGTTACTACTTACCCCTGATACTTTAAGCCTCCCCGCTCCCCTACTGCAATTTGCAAGTACCGTTAAGTGGGGTGAATGGGAGAACTTTTTAAATTCCCATATAAAATTTGGATGGGTCATAATCTCTTGCTAAAGAAACACTGGTGCCTGAAACTTAGGTCTCAACGTTTTCTAATAGGATACACCAAGAAAAGCTTCAAAATATTCATGGTATGTATTTTATTTTATGTTTTTAGGGTGTTCCGAATCACCTCTCGAATGGGAGTGAATCAGAACGGTCTTTAGTACCCATGTTTGTTTCTATTTAAACATGAACAGCGACACCTAATTACCATTAAAGTCAAGTGAAGCGGTGGGGACATACTCCCGCCCCTCTGAATATTAAAAAAATGTAACGAAAGAAAATAGATATGAATGCAATTCAAACTTTCCATGAATCAACATGCGAATATATAATACATTTTATGATGTCGTAATATCTAATTGGACATAAAGTATGCGATGTGATTTCGCCCTTACTTCAGTGTTCTGACTAATTATCGTCGGCATGCATTCCACATCGGTTCGAGAATATCTGGCGAACTCTTAGAATCATGGACAGAGGCTTTTATCACGTTTTAGTGCACTTACTGCAGAAATTAGACCTACGCCCGACAAAAAGACTTATTTTTACATAAAAGTAAACTTTTCATCAAATTCCCATAAATTATTTTAAAATTTTCAAAGTTTTTTCAGTTTCAAAGTGAGAACATTCATGTCATTGATAAAACTAAATACAGAATACGTCTGTACATCGTCTTTATGCTCTAATGTCTTCAAAAATATTGAGAAAGGATCTCATTGGTTTTACGAAATCTCTTCGTTCCAGAGGTTTTCTTAAAAAATGCACCTGTATAAGCATCATCTTGAGGGTACAACATTATTACTATTGGGAACAACCTTTGATTCATTAAAAATCAAATTTACTACCTCTGTAATACTGTTACTTGTGACCACGTTCGGTCAGCCATAGGAAAAACATATTAAAGAAAGCATACACAGATCTACTGTGAGAATTGGAATATTTAAAGGAGTTTGATTCACTCTGGAAATATGAAACTCATGACGTCACGACAAGAATGAAAAGTGGCATAAGAAAATTCAACAGCAAGTAAGATGTAGTGCGACATAGGTTTATACTTATCGAAAACATGTACTAGTCAAGCATTAAAAAAAAGTTTGTATTGAAGAGGGAAGATTTAGAAACGTTCAAAATTCATGCTTTTGTTACTTTTGGTTTAAACCCTTTTAAAAATAATGTTGCTAACCACGTAAAACATAATTTCCAGGATAGTTCTTATGTTAACTAAACGAAAACATAGGCTACGATAGTCTTTTGTGATTTTGTTTTATTGAGGAATACAACACCTAATCTGCGACTAATCTGATATTTGAGTATAACTTAATGTATCACACAAACATACAAAAGAGTGCCACTCATCTGTTCTATTTGGTTGTTGCATACACTTGTAATCAGTACCAATTTTGTTGTCAGTAGTTATGTACTCAGGTCAACGATGTTCCTCGGGTCTTTATTTTGGTAATTTTGTATGGTCCGTATGTTGCTTGGACTAGCGCATTCCCAGAGCTGAATCCCATGTGTCCCACTGATTTGAAATTTGCTTATACAGCAAATTATTATACACGGTCAACAGGGATTTCTTCCAAAAAGTCAATGCATATTTTTGTATTTCACATCCAATACTCTCCTTTTCTTGACATCGGTTTGTTACCGCAACTTGGCATCCCCAACGTCATGCCCAAGTATTTTGTTGTATCTGTAAATGAGACTGGTTTACCTTCTTATATATTTGGGCAAGTGTTCTGCTCTCTTAATTGTGAAAGTTGTATGCACATATTTACTTTCATTTATTTTGACAAACCATTTCTTTTGCATAACGTTGGAGTTTTGTAATTTTGTTTAAGTGATTTTGTTTCATTAAACTCAATTAGTGCAATGTTGGAGTTTTCTGTGGCTTCTTCCACGTTTTCACTGGCAGCCATTAATGCCGTCATCTACAAAAGTGTGCATTAAAGAGGGAAATATTTCGTGCATGTATTGTCGCTAAAAAAAATATTTCAAGTTTAAAATTCTCATAGCTGCAGCCCGCTGTCTTTAGTGTGACAAAAGATAGGGCGAGTGTTCCTCCAGAACCTTCTCGAGCGAGACCAGGTGGGAGAAATCTGGGAGAGGAGATATGGGTGATTCTACGGAAATGGGGAAATTTGCTGCACACAAAGGAGGAAGGCCCATGAACAAGCACCTCACATTTCCAACAGTTCCAACGTGTGTACACAAAACAACTGAGGTTATTGAGAAATGAAGCAGGTTACATAGGTTTCGGCAGGAAACCAAAGGGTTGCCACTACATCACCAGTTCACGTAAGACCATCTTTACCTTGACAGGCGTGAATTTCAAAAATGACAAATGAGTGGGACATGAAATGACAAAGGAGTGAGGAAAAAGTCGTATATACATTATTATCTGTATCACGCACGTTGAATCTGATGATGTTAAATGACCTAATTCATTTGTATCAATATGATGTACAAGCCAATAAATAAAAAAAATTAAAAAATCTAAATCTAACATTTTTTCCCCAATTTCTGGAGAATAACCCTCATGTAGTTGGTTCTGAAGGTATTTGGTCCCTGGCAAGTTGCTTGTGACTGGAAGGATACGCATCCCTTGGAAGTCGTATCATTTGTGCCTCCCCATTATTTAACATTGGAAGGGACTCCCCCAAGAGACTGGTACGACACACGAGTGTCCGACGCGTCGCTCCGTGTGAAGAGGGCTTTCGGCGTGAAAATTCACCACGAGATATTCGCCATGTGAAGTTAATTTTTACTGAAAGCTTACTAGGGATTTGTTAAATATAAACTTTCTGAATGTTTATCATACTTTATCTGAATGCAGTGGCGGATCTAGTCCGAAATCGGGGGGAGGGGGCATGAAATAATAATATTTGTTTGAAAATAATGGTTTTACAACACAATTAATATTCATAAAATTAGATGAGTTGATGTACTTTATTGAAATATAATATTATAATTTTTAAAATAAAATACATTAACTCATCAAATAGATAATTAATAATTGATAAAAGTGGTCAAATGTATTAATTCTTTAAGATGACAAATACAAGGATAAGGATTTCGTGACCAAACCAGAATGTAATAAAGCTGTAAATCAAATAATTTATGAAGATATATTTTTAATACAGACATAATGAACAAACAACAAACATATGAAAGTTGTAAAATAAAATCCCAATGAGTTTTTTCAGGATATATTCTTTTGAACAACTGTTTTGAAGAAATAGAAATCTCTTAGATTGCGGTGAACCTCACCACCAGGTAACAGATTAATTATGTTATGTTGAATGAAAATGGGAGATGGTACTGAGATTCGAACTCGGGACCGTAACCTTAGCCCGCTCATGCGCTTACCGACTGCCCGGGAGGCGAACGGGATGGCACAGTCGGTAAGAGCATGAGCGCTCTAAGCTCAAGGTCCTGAGTTCGAATCTCCGTCCCGTCTCCCATTTTCATTCAACATACCATAATTAATCAGTTTTGAAGAGGTCTATTTCTTAATCCGAGTACCAATAATAACGGCTTTACAAGTGAGATAACAAACAGCTTACAACATACCAAGAGACTACACAATGTATGGAAGGAAAAACGTCATCCCGTAAATGAATAGAAATCCACTTGCCGTCCATAGATGGCATGAAAAATGTGGAAAAGACAAATTTCGAAAGTACCATTCTCTGTGAAGCAGGTAAAGGTCACGTAACGAAAAACATCGCCCACCGCTTTAATATCTTTAAAACTAGACATGTGCTGTCGGCAATGCGGTAGTACTGTATCGCCTATACAAGAATTGCAGAGTTTAGACTGCATGGAACACGACTATTTAACTGTACGTGCGAACTATTGGGTACAGTTGGTGCAACATTTTAGAGTTGGGAAAAGCTGTCAAGCTTATGATTGCTGAATAAATGTTCCTTTCCGGGGTAAATTATTCGATATCTGTTGTAGCAGCTGGCGAGTGGTGTTTTCTTATGTACCTACGAGTATATATTGCTATATGACTAAAATGTGTTCTTTTACATAGTCAATATCTTTAAAGCTAAGTGGTAATAATACTGTACAAGAATCTGTATTTGTGCTATTTTCTCCATTCCGAAGGAGTATAACGTTTGAAACGAAATTTTACATCGAGATTCCCGTCTCTTTAAAGCAGAACGACACGCCAAATATCAATATGGGCTTTCCCAACGGTTTCTGATAAAATCTTAGCAGATGACTGATTTCGCAATGGAAGCAAAGCTATTGTCTCATACGACAAAACTTAATTAACCCTGATTCGACAATTGCATGTATCGTACCATCCTGTACCTTCCAAATGTTGTGTTTAATCAGACAAAATTGATGATTAAATTGCCATCTGCATTCGCGATGTGCAATCAGTTATTACTTGTTCAGAATTGCAGTTTATACATATTAAATTGTGTTGGGTGGATTCGTTTTAGAATAAGTCCCTGGAGAAGAATAGACGAAAACAACGTATTTAGTACACATTCTTGACTAATTCTCTATTCTAAAATTCTACGTCAACAAGAATAAATAGATTTATGATACTATGAAATTGTGCCACTATACACTTTATCATAAGTGTACTTTTAGTGGTTTCAATTTTCAATATTACGAAGTGCGATTTCTTATTTTGCTTCCTTGATTAATTATTTAGCCTTCTTGGCTATTTTTTCATACATATAAAATATGGCACAAGACAACAATTGTATACTGTAACAAAATAATAAAGTAAATTGATAAAATAAAAACAAATCCAACTTACAAGTATTATTAAGGGTGAGAAAATCTTCTCTTTTTTAATCTACAGAGAATTGAATTTTTATTGAAAAAAATAGTGTTGGTAGTGTCGGAGTCATTGCGGCGAAGGGTTGTTCTGAAAACGTCTTACCTATGCGGTGCTGTGAGAATGTTTGTAGTGTCGCTGAGAATGAAATTAAACGTACATTTCTTCTATTTATTACTCACAATAAAAATTTGTAAAAGTTTGTCAAATGCTGGGTAATCGTAAGAAAGATTGCTGGACTTACTTGTTACACTTCAAGTGTATTGAGGTATTCTTTACAGTTTTGGTGAAGTTCAACCTTACGTTGTCCCTCAGAAACTGGTGGACAGATCCTTCATCACACATTTAGAGTAAAAACGAGATGAGGTTACCTCTGACAGCTTTGACTAAAAAGTAAAATCCATCCTCCCTGTTTAGGTTCCTCATATGAGTATTAATAACTTATTTTTCATATGAACCTTTTGATAACTATTTCAATCTATCAAGTACGATTGATAAGATAAGTATTGATACGATATGCCAGTTTTATTCCGATTTTTCTCATTCCTGCAACTAGATTTAATGACTACACCGTCCAGGAATAAATATTCATATTGGATATTTGTTCATATTTAAATTAATTTCAAGCAGATTTTAGAACACAATCGCACAAGTTACTAAACGTAAATATTTAAAGATGTCCGAATAAGAATGCAAAATTCAACTTTTTAATAATAGTCATTAGTTACTCGGGAAATTGAAACATTTTTATTTTAAACTCATCGGTATAGAATGCGGTTATACGTGAAAATAGTATCGAACAAATGTCAGCCAAACCTTTGTTGACAAACTCTTATTTATCTTTTATTTATTTATTTTGGCGAGGTTCAAACCATGGGACCTGCTTTTCTACCGAACCGTTGGACTTGGGTAAGGGAATTGGGAAGGAGATATGTTGGGTTGGTAGGGAACTTATGGTACCGAACCGACAATTGTCTGGAGTAGGTGAGGGAAACCCCAGCTGAAAACCTCACCTAGTTCGGTCGAGCAGATTTCGACCTCACGCTCTACTGCTCAGCGGGATCGTGAAAGCGAAGTTCACCGCTGTCTGTACTTGACCACCGCTGTCGTTTTGAGTAAAGTGGCTCTCTTACTCTTTCTACAAAATGTTTAAAGGAATATTCGCACATTTCTGGTACGATTTCCGCAATGACTGACTCAGCTTCATTCTTTTACTCAGGAATCGTTCTCGGTTTGTGGGCGTAAGCACGCGACATCACGTAAATCCGCAGGAAATAGTCACACGGCGTCACGTCACAAGATCTTGAGGGACAATTCAAGTCTCCATTGCTTGAGATGACACGACCCGGAAATTTCTCCTGAAACAACGCGCGCGATTTGCTCGCAGTATGACATGTGGTGCCATCTTGCTGGCACTACTTGTTTTCGAGGTCCATCCCCTCTAATTTGGACTGAAGAAAATTGCTTATCATGTTCCGATAATGTACGCCATTCACCGACACTGGACAACCTGCTGCGCTCTCGAAGAAGTAAGGTCTAAGCGTTCCGCCCTCCCCAAATCCACTAAAGTAGTGGCTCGTTGCGTATAAACCGGTTGTTGAAGTGTTACGCGAGGATTCTCGTCACCCCAAATCTGTCAGTTATAATTATTGACCTGGCCGTCCGAATGCAAATGTGCTCCATCGCTAAAGATGAAATTTCTCGCGAAACTGTCAGACCACTTGTTGGTTCTTCAACACCCAAACAGGGAATTCATGCTGTGGAAAATTGCATACTAATTCAAAATAACTTTTACAACTTTCCCTGTATTTGTAATATGTCTTGACGATGACAATGCGTTGTTTAACAGTAAAGCGTTTCATTTTCACCAAAGGCAATGTTTCTAGGTGTCGACTAAGACACAACAGGCCTAGCCAACAAACCAAAACGAAAATGGCATGCAATTTAAATTTTATATTCTTATTGGGACACTATTTATCTTTAAAACGTATCTCCAAGTTAATTTCGCTCCAAGAGCACCTTTCTCAATAACGTAACAACAGTATTTTGAGACCGTCCAACATGGTGGACAGCACGCATAATGATGCGTCACAACTGTGACGTCATGTCATCTATAGTTTGATGTACAGTGCACTCATAAATGTTCTTGTTACAGGAGGATTACTCTCATTTTCATGCACGTTTTCCAGTATTATGTGGTGTCAAGAGGATCCCACTTGCTCTGAAAGTAGTTTCCTCTCCGGTGAGAGGATTTCTATCGTGAAAGACAAATTATTTCACCAAAATAAGGACGCAGCGAGATTCGATCAATACCACCAAGTGCATACGCTATCCACTGCGCTACGTGGGTGGTTAAGGAGAGAGGAATTTTAAGTCAGATATTGTCTTTGTTGGTAAGACTTTTGTCTCTTTTGAAATGTGCCACTCATTTAATGAAGATTGCAATGATCTTCAGCTAGAACGCTTCAAATAGAAAATTATGTGGACTCTATCATATAACTAGCATTAAGTTACGTAGCAATTCGTGTGCACAAATTTTAATGGACACAATGTTTTCATCCATTTTAATCAATATAAATCTTATTTGCTTGTAAACTTAAGAAATGGGCCTAAACGCAAGGATTATGTCATACTTGTAAATCTGTATCAACATTTCAACGGTGTTTCGCGATCTTCTTTGGAATGTCCGTCTGCCTTCATGGCTATTCACTGGAAGCGAGAGAGCAATCTACCCGCGGAAACACTCTCACTTGCAACAAATAAGTGAATTTCTTCATTCAATGCGATATAGTGCAATCAATTATAAAGTTTCGTCGCGTTTATTTATGTTTCCGCGTCTTATAAGATGAGAATAAAATGTTATTAATTCAAGAAAATAATTTTCTTAATTTCTTCTCGTTATAAGCAAATTAATCATACTGTGAGAGAAAATTGTGAGGAGATTGGCGAGAGGAAATTTTAGAGGTTAGTGGGAGGATATCGTTTTCATTGTTTAAGTCCCCGTTATGTAGGAGTTATACGTGGGGATCGCAACACCAGTCTATAACTATTGTTCTGACTTGCTCCGAGTAGCAATGCATTTTTCTTTTACAGAGAAACAGTATACAGTAAAATGGTGACTGCATAAGTGTAGACTGAAACTACGTCGTATTAAAATTAGTCGGACATTTCATCTTCGATGATATCTCCGACAAGTCAGAAAGAATGGAAACAGACCTCATTTCAAAGGAGTAGATGAATTTTGTAACAGATAGTGGTGAAGTAGTAGCGTCTTCGCTCCTACCCAACCAATCAGCGGGAGTGCGCTAGTTCCTTTACCACTCGGATAAACTAATTAACCTTTTCAACTGGTGAACTCTTACCAACTCTAGATAAGCGCCGGTTTGGCGGCAACCCAAGATCTCTCCTTCCCAATTGCCTCATCTAAATCACAGTCAGATGGAAGACCTGTCCTCATAGCTTGAAAATTGTAGTAAGGCATTAAATAATAAACCTAAATACATTACATTCATTTAAGTGAAGTTCGTGCGAATAATAGAAAATGCTGCTAAGGTTATATTTAATCTCGTGAATGAGTCGAGAAAATATAAGCCATGGAAGCAATGAGAGTCCATTGTGTTTGGTTTTCATTTTAATGAATCTCAATTTTTAATGAGTGATTTATGAGTAAATCTATTGACTATGAGCATTGACTATGAGTAAATCATTGACACCAGCTTCGCAATGTGGCTTCACAGATTGAGTCCACCACTGAATAAACATCGCATACATTTTTTATTATATATTTATCCTTAAAATAATAATTGAAAAATTAAACAAGTTAAAGTCATATCTTTGAAAATGACTACATATTTTACTCTTGTGAATGGGATCGTGATATATTTAACTTTAAATACTAAAGCTAATTATTAGAATTAAAGACTTCATTTTTACTGTATAACATTGTTTGGTGATACCGTACAAAACAAATGATGTAGTGTGAGACTTCAAACTTTGTAGAGAATGTTTTATCTAGAAATATGTTTTAATTGGTTTTGTGGAGTCATCTACAATCGTTCCATAATTTTGGGTGGAAAGTGGTCGCAAATTTTGGTCAAAATTGTAATTCTTCAAAACAAATTCCTATGTAAAAACACAATTTGAAGGTTGCATTAGGTTTCTTGGTTCTGTAAACAAATATGAACAAATATATCAAATGATATTCATCCATTATTAAAAAAGATTTATTTTATGTATGAGATATATACAATAAAACCAGTTTCACCCCCTTGTACAATCTATCAATGAATAACTGCAAAATGTGTTTACGTTCTTTGAGAAGCATGTGTAGTTTACCCTGATATTTTTTGGCTCTCGGGGAAAGGTTTTATCGACAGGAGTGAACCTCGCAAGTGCATCTTGAAAGGGCTTAAGATTGTGTTGTTGAACCAACGTTAGAGATGAAAATTTAATAATAAATTCTCTTCCGAAGGCAGGCTATCGACCCAAGAGTTCTTCCGGTGCTTCAGTGAGGCTGACTGGGAAATAATGGGGGAGAATGGGATTATAAGATGGCTTGTTACGCCTAGCAGTTTCTCGTCTCTCGTCACACGACGCAAATACCCATGATTTATCCGAGACACAAACTCAGAATCCTCTGCTCGAGGATTGATGCCTTGGGAAGAGTTACGTGTACAAGGTATAGAGAGTGCCATGAAAACAGAAATTTTGCTGTACAACATCAAGGTGCTGATCATGTCTTCATTCATAAGTATTGAAATCGAAATTACGGTTATGGGTGACACAAAGAACACATATGTCAACGCACTGAACATGAGGTTGCAAAAAATTGTCGAGAAGTTCATGCAATCTGCTTTGCAGTGAAGACTGCGAGAGTAGTTTCTTATATCTTTTTCATAAAATGTTACATATGAAAAGCTCTTTGAATAAGCATTTCTTCGATTTTTTCGTATCTGAAGAATTAAAATAATAAAAGAGCATCAATGAAAACAAAATACCCTAATTGTATAAAAAAAATTCTGAAGCTCACTAAACTTCCTGAATTTGTTCAGAAGCAAATATTAAAACATTCGTGAGAGAAAAGAAGGAAAAATTATGAGAGAAATAAAATAATAGAATTGTTGTATGTTTTCACTCTCGAAGTGTGATTTACGTTAAACTAACAGTGAAACAGTTCGCATTTTTCTCGATTACAAGAAGTTTTGTTATCTATAATTAATATCGGAAGGTATCGAGAAGTTCATTCAGTTATTTACTTTTAAAGATAAAGAAAGAGTGCCAATCGAAATATTTCTGAACTGTGGTTAAAAATTACATAACATTTATGTGGGAAATAAGATATTATTTGTTCCCCAAAATAGCAGAGGGGACGTACGATTTTTCACCTACAAATTTTGTTGTTTTATTCAATAGTCAAGAAGAATAAAAACAATACGAAGAAATCATGTGAAAAGTTCCACGGGAAAATAGAAGCAACCTAAGACACTTAAATTTAAATTATGTATTCCACTACCCTCAGATTGTCTTCGAATAAAACCTTTCAAATTGAACACGGATCCGAGATAGTCCAAAACATTATTGAGTCAGTCAATTCTCCAAACATTGTTCGCCATTGTACGTCGTTCCTCGAATCAAACTAACTTTGCTCTTGTCCCACATTCGTAAAATCATCAACAGTTGTGATCGCCGAAAATATATGACATGAGTTAGTAGCATCAATCGACGCTGGCAAACATCGTGGCTCAGTGCGATGTGTGCGAGATTGAGCGATTTGCATTAAGCACCACCCACAATATTTCATTACTAATGATACCACAACTCTGCGGGGATTGTGCTAAGTAATCCAGTATAAGTATGTGTATCAGCTAAGAAGATTCTGCGAAAATTTTAACCTGCCGACGTCAAGCGATACATGCATGGAGGTGTGATTACTCAATTTCAAACGATTCATGAAAAGCAAAATTATTGTTATAATTTAATGTTACTTTTTCCTCAATTAAAACAATACATTTTTCATACAATGAATAATTTGTGAATTTAATGTGTTTCGAACTGTTAAAAAAACACAAGAAAATGCAAAAGTGAAGCGTAATTCTCTTCTTTTGAGGTGTACCATCCTCTCGGGGAAGGTTTGCATTTTCAATTATAGTAGAAAATGTTTTAGAAGCTTAAACACATTTTTCCTTTTAAACGCCTTTCTCTTTGTTGGCTTTTATATCTAACGAAATTTCTTTTTTCTAACAAAAAAAGTTGGGATCGGGATTTACGCTTCCCTTTTTTTCGCGCTGGTGTTATTAAACAGCGTGCGGGTGAGGGTAGGGATTTTCAGCCCCATTCCTTCTCGCTGCAGACTTCCCATCGCTACTCAACCTCGTGACGTCATTGATGCATCTCCTGGTGCTCACGTGACCGACGCGTGGAAGGGGATGGGACGCGTGAGACTTAAGAGGATTTCACATGTCATGATTCTTTGCAGGGATCACCTCCGTAGCATTTTTACGCGAGTCATAAGGGATTTACTCGGAAAATGATTCGTAAAATAAGGTAAGTATACCTAAATTCATAAAGTAAGTTTAAGTCTAAGAAAGTTATGATGTTTTGAAGAATATTTACTTTATCTACATATAGATATATAGATATTCATTTATTTACTTACAATAAATAAAAGTGCTCATTTGTGCTTTGGAAAAATACAGGAAAGTTATTGTGGAATGGAGAGAAATGTAGTTTCCACGATGCTATGCAGAGATTGCAATGCTTGTTACAAAGGACAGGAAAAAAAAACACTGAATTCAAGAATTCGAGGACACCAATAGAAGTTCAACGCAATAGAAACCAATTTTTTTAAATCACTGCTAAGACGAAGACTTTTTGATGGTTTGGGAAAATATCAGGATATTAGACAGGAAAAGTAAATATTATAATCGTTACATGTACAAAAGATGCTCTGAAAACTACAATAGGGTATTCGAACTTCGGGTATTTTTTTTATCACTTTGTGATCATTTTGTGTGTCGTTTCTGTTTTGGTGTTGTTGGTTTTTGTTTCTTCGTTGTGGTATTTTATATAATTTCATTCGTGACTCATTATTAGGATACTGCACTATTTGTGTTGTCACCTGAGGAAGACGAACATCGTGTTCGGACGTTGTGAGCGAGATACAGTAAAGGCCGTAAAAGTTTATAATTTAGTTGCGCAGTATTTTGATAGGTTTGAACACACTCAAATGATTCTGTAACACACAAAAAACATTACGATTATTTTATTACGGGATAAACGCAGCGAAATACTACCGCCATATTGCAAACGGTAAACTTTGCACCAAAATAGTGATTAAGAATATTTGTACTTTTCTAGAGCTCTATCCTAGGTCATATCGGATTCGATAATTCACCGCTCCTTTACACCGCCACGAACGCCCCCAGCTGTGTCTCATGCACTGGATATATTTCATAATGGCCTTGAGTGCGTCCTAGTAATTTCTAACCTGAGGTGGTGGGTACGGTGATGGTTACTGACACGAAAGGTTTTTGCAAGCTGTGAATTATCGATGGCAAATTAAGTGAAGCTATTACTTTGCATCGCTTTATAGAAAATGGAAGCAATAAGCTGACGCGCAGTTATGCAGTTACATTTATCACACAGTAGGAGAGTTAAGGGTTTTTATTCGTTGTAAAATATACTTTTTAATACAAGTAAAGCAAAAATATCTTCATTGCGTTGTCCTGAGTGGCTGACTGACTCATTTACTTATTCACCAACACAGAGTAGAACCTATAAGAAATTTCCAATTCCAAAGGCGGGAAATTGGGTGAAATACGACTTTTAAAATTTCCGCTATTTTCAGGATATATACTATCTTCACGCGCTACTTGAAATATCATCTCAGTTTTTGTGTGTAAATATTGTTAAATCAAATCACCATGTCGAACTCTCGAAATTTTTATAGTTCACTTTTAAACCGTGGAAAAAGGATGAAATATTCGGAGCTCTGGTGCCGCAGGTTCAAAACCCGGTTGATCCAAGTAGTACTTGCTGTGGTGGATAAAGCGGGTTCGCGCCAGGTTTTTTCGGGGAACTCCCGTCTCCCCTGCGTTCTATTCCACCTCAACATTCACTCATCATCATTCACCCACATTCGCACATCACCCTTGTCATTCCTGTTATTGGGACGCCGTCTGAGAACCGACGATGGTCGAGTATAACGTCCACGGCTTAAAAAAACCTCCACGCGGTGCCCTCTGAGCAATGTGCCACGTAAGGCACACTGGCAAACTCCTCTAATACAGAAGTAACACGATCTTATCATTACTAATATTCTAAGATTCCCTCAGATATCGATATGTACTACATAAATGTTTTAAAGCATTTTATTTATCTGATTTTCGACCATTTTCAGTGACAATAATTAATCGGTTTTTTTTTGCATTTTGCTATTGAAGAAAAATGAGTTTTTATTTCTTCAAGATCAAAATGCAAAAATATATTACTAATAAATGTTATACGAGTATAACGGTTGCTTGGAGTGTGAGTGATTTAGAGAATCAACCGTGGTCACCCTGTTTCGGGATTTTCCTTTCGAGACCGGTGAGCTAAGAGATGTTCAAACAATGGAACGTTTCCACCTATGAACGGAGAGGGAAGAACTACAAATCTCGCTCGCGAGGGCAATTGAAAATCAATACCTTCTATTGCAATTATCCTTTCAAGGTTTGCCTCAAAATTTCCACATTAAAGAGAAAGGTGCAAGCAACGAGGTTAGTCGCAAGTGAACTTCTTATCTTAAAATTAACTTCTTCTTTCTTTCTTATAATTCCAAATTAAATGAAGTCAACCATGCCCCAGATAGTTATGAGCCGTCGAATAAGAAAGAATGTAAAATATGATCAACAACCCCTTCTTGGAAAGAATATGAAGAACGATCAGAAGAGTATTCACGACTTTTAGATCTTCTTAATTTTTCCAAGTTTCTTCTATTCAAAATCATGAAATATTCCTCGAAAGTGGGGAATAATGAGAGAAAGATCACATTAATTTTTTAAAATGTGATCTGTTATTAAAACTTCAATATTTTACATCAAAAATAATGAACCGATACATATTATGATTCTACATGGACTTAAATGTTTTGCTTCAGTCTCTCCCCTCTCTCTACAAAAGAAATTGTCTTCTCCGATTGTAAATGATGTTCAGTTAACAATGAAATGATGTTTTACTTTTATATTGCCAGATACTTACTTGGCTTGGATTAGAGTTAAAACTTGCCACCGTTCCTTAGTTTAAAATTGGTTTTGTGTTGTTTGTTTTGCAAAAATACTTGAAATGTAAACAAGAGTTTATCATATCAAAGATGTCAAGGGGTAGCTGAGAGGGATAATTGCACTTAAAATCTACTGAATATCCTCACATACAAAAGTTAGAATCATAGTCTAGTTTTAATACCGGATAACATTCAATAAAAATACTTATACGGAATATTTGATAAAATATACCTGAAAATAACATCTATAATTTCAACGTGATGTCTACGTTCATGAGAAATTGTGCATCTTATAAGGGGTGCACCTGGGAAGCTTGAGTATACAGCAATGAAGCTTTAATGCTCAGTAATTTATGTTCAGTACTGCGTTTTATAGAGAGAGTGAAGAAATAGGGTATTAGGTGACTTAAGAAGCGGGCATAGAGATTGTATTTCTCACCAAAACCGCGTCCATGCGTTTATGTCTCGAACATTAAATTGCATAAAATGTCATTGCGATGCGCTCTCGGCAATGTAGTATAGAGCACCGACGTATAAGGACGTGTAAAATGATGTTTCTCTATAAGTAACTTTTCAAAAAGTGTCCGTAGATTGGCGTTTCCAATTACTGTTTGCAATAGAGAGAACCAGTGATTCCATTCATGTATGATAATCTCGCGTCTAGTGTGTAGGGGAATGTGGTAGGACATCTTGTTTGGAAAATGCATTTGGAGCTAGTTGTCATATTCGAGTTGGGGTAAATCGGCGTAGGACACAACTGGTAGAGTATTTACGCCGACTAGTCCCGCTTCTCTACCATCTCATCTTTCTCCATAATTGTAACTTGTTTTTTCCGAAATATTTAAGATCTAATACAGAATATATAATTTCAAGGACGACAAGGGGTTGGTGGGAGAGATAACTCTGGATATCATTTGGATATCTTTGTCTTCAGTATCATCCAACCAGAATCCTGGGCAGATAGTGGACGTTGTTTTCAACACATGCCATTGATAAACAAATATGTATTATTTTAAATTGTTATTTATAACAGGAAATACAGAACACACCATTTAATTGTAAGTATATAAGGGTGTCCCAAAATTAACGCAAGATTTGAATTTAATAGAAAACACAGTTTTTAGTATTTTGATTGTAATTTTTATATTGAATCATAAAGTACATAGGATAGGGTTATATATAATATAACCCTATCCTATGTACTTTATGATTCATTATAAAAATTACAATCAAAATACTAAAAACTGTGTTTTCTATTAAATTCAAATCTTGCGTTAATTTTGGGACACCCTTTAATATCAGTAAAAATATAACAATATTTAACTTTAAGAAAACAATTTCAGGAAAAATAAAAAATACATAGTAATGTCAATATGTGGCATAGGCCTTTCTTTTCTTACACTCTCCCTTCGTTGCGTGGCAGGACGTTTGGGTATTTGACTACGTACAGCAACGCCATTTCTTTCCTTAAAAAGTAGAAAACTCGCAATATTCAGGAATTTATTGAAAGTATTAAAGCTGTTTCAGATAAACGTTTTTGTACAACTTTCCCCATTTGACGTAATAAGACATCGTTTACAACGAATAATTCTGTTTGTTTTCCAGAGAATTTCAGGTATTGATTCTTCTGCAACGGAATACAAAAGTAACATAAAAGTGGGCGATAGGAAGAATGCTCCGTATTTTGAACTTCCTGAGCTACAAAGCTGAAGCCGCTATTGCGCGCTGCAGAAACAAGCTCAACCTATGCCATCCTTCTAAACTAAACTTTCATTTTAGTAAGGATAATTCCATTAAAATATTTACAGAATGAATGTCATTTTCTCAAAGGAAATTTCGTTTAAGAGCAACATTCTTTTATAATGTAGAAAAGATGCGATAAGAGATTTCTGAAGATTTTTTAATTGTAAATAAACAATAGCATCAAAATATTTGACTGACATAAAGTTATTAGAGTTTTGAATTTACTATAGTTTAACGGTACTTTTAGAAAGGTACAGAAATGTTTTAAATATTATATTCAGAGTGAGGAACATAAAAGCTACGTGATGCAGTATTTATCCTTCCTTCGGAAGGAAAATGAGAATTTATAAGAAAATGTCAATTCTAAAATTACACTCACTTCTGGAAGGAAGACCTAGTTACTCAAGAGTTAAAATGAAACAATCCAACCTCGCTGAAGGTATTACATAGCTTAATTCAATACCACCTCGAAAGAATTGCGAATTGTCGTTTCGGAATGTTCCCACGGTCAGGGTCCAGCGTTCCACAGTGACGTTCATGTTCTCAATAGATTGCTGAAAGCAACGTATATCCGCGTAAAATAACCAATGTAAGCAATCATGCAACGTAAGCGTTCCGCGAGGAAACTGGCACAAGGGAAATGGACTTGAGGTAAACTCCAATTTAGGATCCGCACTCAGTCCTTAATTGAGTTCTCTGAGCCGGCGGCATTCGACCAGATCATCACTGACCACCCTCCCCTCCACCGACTCTAGAGGAATCCTGCGCGGAAGCTCCATACACCTCCAACCAGGTTACAATCCTATTAATTCTCCATCGCTCATCACTACTTTTCAACTCTATTTTGATGACCCGTTGACACGTTATTCATCTTTTACGCAATCTTTCCTTTTTTCTCGTGAAATCACGGACAACAAATCGTACAGTATTATTATTTATATTCTTTAACAATATAGAGTGCAATACGTCGTTGCAAACGAGAGGATACTGGATGAAAACCCCTCTCAAATCAGAGCTCATTCGTGCCAAAGGTACGGTACTACATTTAAAATGGTTGAAAACATTATTGATGCTTTCAATTGCGGTGGAGGATTCAGCTACGGCATCATAGGTAAATCTATCATACACTAGGAATAGACGTAATCAACGTTATTCAAAGAGCATAGCAGGGGAGAGACATGCAAACTACAGAGAAGAGCTCAATTTAATTCGTGGTAAACGGTTCCACACAGAGCCTCATTAGATGTGACCTATTGAAGAAACATAACTCGTTGGTCAAAGAGTCCGGTCTCATATCACTCGAAACCACTAGATGAATATGAGCTATTCGACTCTCCATTACCCTCCTACTGAGGTCAGGTATTTCTGTTTCAAAAATAATCGAATCCACATTCGAGTATGTACCTAGCGCACGTCCTTGACTGATAATGAAATCTGTAATCTGGAGCTGAACTCAAGCCCACTAGCAGCGTCAGTTCTCTGTTTTCAACAAAATTAGTGGATTACGTGAACGTTTTAAAGCACATGATGATGAAAAATAAATACGATGCGTCAATCACAGCGCCTAGTTCACGTTTCACTCATCAATTGATCTCGTGTACTGGAAAAGGGGTGAAATCATAACAAAATATTTCTTTTAATCTCTGTAGATCTTGACTTTCTCTACAGATTTTTGAATCGTCACATTCGTTGTCGAATAATGAAAATCCTGGTGTGTCTCCGAATCCAGTTCTTGAATTGCTGAATACTGAGAAAAGAGGAAGAAAACGAATCAACCAGATGATCCGTAACCAAGCATGCAAAGCTATTCTAAAAATATTACCAATGTGTGGAATAAAAATGAAAGGGAAATAACTATGATTCCCAGTTTTGAATCAAACTCAGGTCTTTCTGACCATGCTAAAATCTCACAAAATAAGTTTCCAGCATCTTAGTTTGGACTTTATTTTCACAACCAACCATATGAATATATTGTGTTTCACGCATATTTGTATGCTAATCACCAAGATGCAAAGATAAAATTTTAGACTGTAATATCTGATTAAATACGTTTATTTATAAGATTTTCTTAGCAGTTTCTATTTCTAAATGAGTGACATTTCATTTTGTATCTATCAATATAAATGAAAATTTTGACAAATTTTTCCCAAATATATAGATAAAAACCATCTAAAATACTGCAGTTCTCCGAAAGATTAAAAAAAACAATGTTCCTGTGCGTAAAGAAAAGTGTGCTATAATGATAATTGTACACAATTCGCTACATTCTAATGCACGCGCTTTTGCCCACTTTGAGCGCCCGACACAAACCCTAGGTTTCTGCTCGGCTTCCGTTACTACGTCTGCAATCCAGCATAATTACTTCAATGGCAGCCGCACCCTTCCCGGGTTATGGTAGGGGAAGACTGTCTCTCACAGTCAGTCAGCCATTGACTACTTCCTCTGCTGTGCACCGCGCTCTTGCGATCTGTAGTTCGAGTTCATGTCACGATCTAATAAAATATTTTAATTTTTCAGTAGTTCAGAGTTATTCACCAACCATCATCTCACACAGACCAAACAGACCAATTTTAGTTTTCGCAGAGCATGGGGCAATTGAACATTTCTATTGTCTCATATGCCTATATAACCAACTAAAATAAGGGATTTTATAAATTTATAATTTAAATTGTTTGAAATATCTAGTTCAACTAATGTGATGCATATATGTAGTTTTTTATGGAGGGGAGGAAACATAATTAACCAAACTGGGATTTAGCTTGCGAACCGAGCATAAAAAGACGGCGAGTCGGTCATAGTTTGCCTATCCCTGATTTACAAGATCACCTGTCATAAGGGAGGGAGAAAGAAAGTAAAAATTAATTCCTTATTGCGTGTAATGATTTAAATTGTACTTACCTATCCACGTACAAAAATTAGAATTATAAAACAAAAAAGATTGTGCCATATCTTGGAAATGTTACAGGTAATGTTTTAGTTCCCTGTGCTCTTGTCTTTTGGATCGAGCAGTATAGTATTCTGACCTCAGGAGTCTATATTTACGGCACTTATTCAGAGCGGTCACTCTGTTTTTCGGACCGGTCGTGTTCACATTAGCAGCAAATGCCTGATACAAAAAATTTGTATCTTTTCACTTCTATGTCTCAGTCCATACAGCTGTGACTACTGAAAAGCGGACCCTTCTTCTTCTATCCACCTACTACTACTCCTAGTATCACTAACTCTTACTATTATTTACTACTCCGAATATCATCTCCACGTGGGCCAACTTGATGGTAAACCGAACTAATCGGTCCGCCTACTATAAACAGCCCTACCACCTAACTCCTATCACACCATTTAGATATGCGTCAATAGCACGCTACATTTACCATTTACTAATACTACAAAAAAATTTGCCTGATTAATCTCTCTCCGAGTCCCGGCATGTGTGACTGTCGTCTGAGCGGAACCTGTCATCTTACACCGTATTGGCTACCACAGACGCGACTTTACATCAGTCGATGCTTTGCTCGTCTGTGACGGCTGATAGCACTTTCTATCAATTTTCGCTCCATCCATAATATTTTATCCCACATTTCTGCAGCTGTTCACTTACACTCGACGTATATTGCTTCGTAGTTCCTTGCTACTAACAGTGTTCACCATCGATGGTGGTAAGTGGCTGTAGGCGCGCTATACCACATAGAAAGTACATGACCTTGGGCAGAGAACACCATTTCTCCCTACAGTGCAGGAAAAAGTAGAAAATGGATGCAAACATTAGAGTAAAGTTGATTTTTTAACATGTATGGGTTAATACCCCGACTAATTTCCAAACGTTTGCCAACATTGTTCTGCGTTGAAGTGAAGTTTTCACTCTACGCAGTAGCTTCTAAATGAGAGGTACTTTGGTAAAAATGTGTAAAATAACATTAAAACTAGAGCAAAATGTCAAAAATTTGATTGCAATTTTTTTATGTCTAGTAGATCTTGAGATACAATGTTTTGAATAATGTTGTTATTTTCGAAAAATTGTTACAATCGATTAGTATCATTTTACCCATATTGTTTAGAGTTAGGGCAAGAACCAAAATAAAAATGAAGTGTATGCAACTTAAAGTATTTGCTTTTAAAGTAAAGCACAACATTTAAACAAATCTTTCAAAAAAATTCAAGGCACCTCATGTAGAAAATTTGGCATTTAGTTTTTTTGGCATTCAGCATATTTGGAAAGGTATAAAACAGCTTATACGGTTTCCATTGCAGTTGTTCACTGCTGGACCTGAGTTGAAAATGTCTCGGGGACATTCGTTCACAGGTACACAACAATCATGAGTACATACCTCCAGGTGCCTTTCGATTGACGCGACTTCTATGATCCGTCAATCACTGCTACGATTTGAACGTGCAGTTTTTGTCATGGTATCACCACCTAGCATCGTCTTGAATAACTATGCGTTGGCATGCAGTATGATAGTCGTCGAGTCGGAGATACTGAATATGTGCTAGCGGTTACTCAATTTAATCTAAATGTAATAAAGCTATTGTTATATGTGGGTCATTCCATATCAAATCAACACAGATTCTAAACCGTACCACCTGAGATATTGATAAAATTTTGTAGGGAAGTGGCCATCATGTAGACAGCGAAAAGTACTGAGTATTGTTGTAAATTTTCAACCCGTTTGGGAGTTACCGTAATCTGAATCGGACAAAATCTGAGTGGTTCATGTAAAAAATCTATTAAAACTGTGTTGATTTGACGTGGAACGTATACTAAAAACGGACGTGTACTAAAAATTTGACGTGGAACGTGTACCTGACCTAAAATTAACCGTTTCTTTAAGATATCGGCGCCGACGGAGTAAAATTTTGTTGGTAAACTGTTGGAAATTAGTTGGGGTATCAACCCGAACAACATATTACAAAATTAACTCTACAATAATTTTTGCATCCATTGTAATTTTTATGAAAATTTGACTAAACTATTTGGGATCCACAGTGAGCAGATGATTGAGTAATGTTTTAATAAATGTATCACACTTTTACTATGTACATATTACATTTAACTTTAAACAAATCGAAATGTAAAACTTTTTATTGTAAAATTTCATTTTTTATAGCATAAATAAGGTGCATATCATGAGATACATCCGTTTGCGATGAGATTCCCCTCGGTTCGACATTTCGTAAAATGCTGAGTTTCAACCACAGGCTCCTGGGACTCCGTGTAACGAAGTTCTTTCTTTCCTTCCCCCATGCATTTAGATAGGAGGAAGAATAACCATTTGGGATGAAGTCCGTCTTCTATACCGTTCCTTCCATCTTTAGTCATTTGAATATGCGTTGAGAGTTACAATTTTATTCCTCTCAAGTTGGCATTTGTTACATAATATCAAATGAAGGGTTCTGCGGTAAAACGTGGTAAAAATGTGAAAAATGTAGATTATCATTCAAAAAGCATAGGGACACTGTTGAGAAGCTTACATTAATGAAGATATTGTTTGCTATGTCTTTTGTAGGTGGCATTCGCGCAAGAACATATGGGGTAGTGTGTGGCAAAGAGAAGATTCGTCGTTGTGACTTTGTCGTGATATTTATCTGCATTTTTAGTATATAGTCTTCAAGAGTAATGATGTCTCCGTAGGTAAGAGTAATATCGCTTCGGTATTCTCGTATGGGATAGAGATGATGTGTTTTATACTGATTTTATGTATTAATTATTATGTTTTAGAGTGTCTCAGCACCGTCTCTGTCTCTCAAAATATAATGTAATTACATAGTTCTTGAGTACTTTATCTTTACAATGATGTGCTATTGAATCATTAGATGGTGGGAATGGCTGTTTTGTTCGACCGCCGCGAAAAGACTGTTGTTCCTCTTTGCCAAGTTTTCCTCTCTTATTTTATTCAATCGTTTCAAATCAGTAATAGAAAGTTATTTATTCATAACAAATACTTTGAAATAAATTTAGATTTAGAAGTATACTTTATAAACAGGGACCATTTGACAACACATTTTCAAAATAAAAAATAGAGATAAAATTTCTTTTCTTCACAATCGAAATACCTCATGTACTCGATATTCGTATCCTCTTATCAGCAGAGCTGTTTTTTTATTTCTTGCCTTCTTCTCAATTGTTTAACATCGCAAGTTGTTGAAAATATTTGCTACGATCACGCTATTTTTTATCTCTTGGATAACAACAATAACAAATGGTATATGGTATCATCTCGTACATATACGTGAAGAAAATTGAACAATTTATAACTTTCAATTATTTTAAATTAACTGTTTTACTTTACCTTTTCGTTTTTCTCATCGAAAAAAGCAAATATATTATGTTTACGATTAGCATTACGAAAGTTACGTATAAGTAATTGATAAAATAATATTTTAATAAAATTCACACTGAACTTGAATAGTGCATTATTCTAAGAGAAATACTGACATTGTATCTTATAGTTCTCTTGTTCGGCAAGAAAATTTTTATAACATTTGAGTGCGTGACTGAAGTAATTGAAGCGTGACCAAAGTGAATATTTCGTGACCTAAGTGAAATTTTCCTTTTTTTAAATGACATAGTAATAACAAAGATAACATTATTGCTTCAGTAATAGTACTTAATGCGTAGTGTCACTAATGAAGTGATAACAATAGGATTTGCTTAAATAGAATCATAGATGTATTCTTGAAATTGGAAATTGTTTTAGTGTGTACATTTTACTCACAAAACCCGAATTCGGCTACTGGACGAAAAGAACGACCAAAACTGGTTTTGGCAGAAGCGTTTTTGCCAGAACTAGTTGTCAGCGTTTCAAAATGATCAGTACTAGTTCTGGCAAAAGAGAATCGACCAAACCTAGTTTTGTCCTCTCAATAAGAATAAACCATTTTATACTCGAAGCCAATACGTTTTTCTTTGGATTTAGTACTGATGAAACGTTATTTTCGTATAAGAGGCATAAGGGAAAATGGCAATTACGCGCTTTATAGTGTTTTTATGTTAGGACTGGTAGAAAAGTATTCATACCGAGTATATTTTTACAAACATTTATTTAACTGGCAACTTAATTGTATCTATATATGTATTGTATTGTATGCATGTTTTTCTTCCGTTTCAAAATTAGTAATTGATATTTCGGCCACTCTCAAGTTTCTCCTTATGGGGTGAAATGGTGTTGTGTATGTATTAACATTGTCCTGCCTTTCCAAATTTGTAACTGAGGTATCCAGCAAAAAAAAATTCTAAACATTTAAACACTGATGCACACATTCATTTCTTGATCATATAATACAAAAGTATTGCAAATTAATTTGTAATACAATTCAATCATATTCTGTGTTCATATAGAAGGGGGTCATATAAGAGTTGACGTTTTTTTTCTGGAGCATTACTGGCTCAATTAGAAGACGGAAAATGTTTATTAACTTTTCAAAAATTGTTGCTCTATTTTTTACAGAGCACTAAATATGCATGTAATAAGCACTAATTTTAAATGCAATTTAAAATTTATTCTACTATCATATGAGTAAATCTTTCTAAAGTATCTCGCTAAATGTCTTACTTTTCCAATGGAAGACTATGATTAATCAAGAACTGCAGATTGCTATATCGCGTTGAACTGAAGTGCAACACAACGCATGTCGCATGAGTCCACTATCACCCCCAATGAGCGAATATACACCCATCTTTGTGTGGTGGGTGAGAGGGAAGGGAAATAAATACATAATGTTACCACTATTACTGTTGAGATCGCATTTTTTGGTGCCGCTGAAACTTGTAGCGACATTCCCGATGATGCTCAAGTCCACAATCAGTCATTTTACATACCTGCGGAAGGGGACACTATTAAAAAATTATCGAAAATAACATATCAGAGACCTATCCACAATATTCGATATCGCTGAGTTTAATAGTGACGTACTCATTTAGAGTCAGTCTAAATTCAGTCTCCATGGTAGTAAGACACCCCTAGCGCCCCTTGAGTATGGGGTGGGAAGGGGATAAAATATAAAATGAACGAATACGACAGATATTGGTGTTGGATGTGTTACTTTTGGGGGCGCTGAAATGAGTAGTGTCATCCTCAATACATACGAGCATCTTTAGTGAGATAAACGCAACTAATTATTGCCTGTTATGAATTATATTAAATTCACGTATTTAACTTGAAATACACTAAAATGAACACAAATCCTTTAAAAAATTCATATCGGGCACTAAATTCCATCCAGTACAGCGAACGTTAACATCGGTCACTCGGTTCACACCCGGACACATGGGAGCAGTGAATGTGACCAAAGTGAAATTCAGCATTTTTTGTAGCATCTCCGTATACAATAGACTAAAAAATCAATGTGTTATACGTGAGAGATTACATAATTCAGTGGTTCCAGTTTTCCTCAAAATTACTTATTTGAATGTACTACCATTATTTTTCACCATGACCGAAGTGAAATATAAAAGTATACGGTAAGAATCTTATATAAATGACTAAATATTCAAGCGAGATGAAAGAAAAAAGAACATTACACAAATCACTCGGAACTCCATGTGCAAACACACTTCTTCACGTGATTTTACAATGTGTCATTAACTGGAAGCGAGTTTGAGAAACACGCATATTGATCCCTAAAAAGCGAAATTTTTTGTTACTCATTAAATTGTCAATTGACGGTCTTAAATACTTCGTATACATGTTATTATATTACAACTTAAGATATTTTAAAACTATTTCTTTATCTTTAAATTATCAACTTCAAATTCAACTCACTCGATGATACCGCGTGACCGGAGAGGAAATTAATTAATCTGAATTGTTATATAATGTCAAAACAATAAACTTGTAAGCTCAATAATATACACAGCAATGATGTAAGTATATTTAACCATATAATTTTTTAAAAAATAGTAATTTCAATTTGTTATTTGGGTGTAAAGTAAATTGGTTCATTTCGAGATGGCTGCCTATATGCACCTATGTAACGTATCTACCTATCCTCCATATTTATTTTTTCCAAACAGAATTAAATCCTAAGTTTTACAATTAAATGAAGGAACTAATATATGTAAATATTTCGTGTTCATCTTAATTAATTAATCTGAAACGCAGAAGAAACTATTGCTTGCACTTCATGTATAACTAAATCACAATATTATTTTACGGTAACAGTTCTGTTCTTCATGCCTTAGCAGTGCAAATATTTTTATTTTATTGCAAAATGTACACTAATTAAATTTTTTGTAGTAGTAAAAATAATTCTTTTGTTTCTCGCCAGAGGCGCAAAGTTGTGCAGGGTGAATCTTTGGCCCTTTTGATGGAGCGATGGTCCGGAAAAAACATGTTGGTGAAAATTTGAAAATATTAAGTAGTATAGAGGTAATATTTTTCTTATGTACAGGCACGGTGAAAGGGAATCTACTCTTATCAATTTAGCCTTATTTGAACCTCGGGCGAAAACTGGAAATTTCAACTAGTTGCACTATGCTACCCATCCGTGACCCACAACAGTATCGATAAGAACATGTTAACCAAGTATAAAGTGACTTTTTCTTGTGTGAGTGAACACTGTTCTCTCGAATCCGTCATTTCATTCTCTCCTTTTTTAACGAATTGAATGAATATATTTTATCTATTCCGCAAGATTATTGGGATTAGTTTCGTACTCTTGTATTTTCGTAAACACCCAAGAGCGCTTAATATATCAAAAATATACAAGTTAGTACTTTACATGTAGTATTAGTTGTCGCTCTAATTGTAGAGCACCTCTTAAGTAGAGACTTGAATGCAGTGATTAAAAGGTTGAAATCTCTCACCGTTATTCAGAACGCAGCTCAGAGCAAAATACAGTGTAAGCTATTCGGTATTCTCCACGCCTTCTCGGTCCCTGGTCTAGGTATTGGCATGCATTGATTTACATCGTCCTTCCATGATCGCCTCGCTCTATTTCCGGTTTGATAAGAAACATGCATTTCCAGCGAATGAAACGTGAATTTGAATACTGATGTTTCTCCTTTGTTTTTTCGATCTCTCTCGTATTCATTCCAGACCCGCCCTTAACATATTCGTCTCATGAGCATTATTGAACATTAAATGTAAGAGGATTTGGCAGTAAATATATTTTACTTTTGTTTTCATTGTAAGGAGGATTATGTGATACAGATCTTTAATCAGATTGATGTGCATTTAGTTTATAAGCTCTTATACAAAATAATTATTACCTTGACCCGACTTAGGGGTTGAGGCGCCCCACGCTCAAAATTTTGTACAGCCTATACCCCCGCAAATCGAATTGTACCATGGCATATTCAAAGTATAATAGTCATACTTGACTTATCCACACCATTCGTATTTTGCGTTCGGTATTCTTATGCAAGTCTCACAAATTACAACTGATTACTTAATTTTCATTTCGATTTTTGAATGACAGACATTTTTGTATTATTACATTTTGTTTGTGAGCAAAGATGAATTTAACAAAACCTTGTTGAAACATTTCAATTTCATTTTAAAATGTCTTAACTCTATTTGGAAAGCATATTTTCAAAGAATAATAATTCTGTAATGATAAAGTGAGATTTTAGACAATCCCAAGCTTCGAAAGTGGCAACATTTCGATTTCTTTCACTTAATGTTGCAGACACTAGCTATTTATGAGTGTCGCAAATTGAATGAAGATTTATGGGTCTCGCAAGTTGAAAGAGTTATCTTTGGGTCTCGCAAGTTGAATGAAAATGGAAGACTGGGATGGCGCAGGATAGGACAGGAATGGGATGGCGCAGTTGGTGAGCGCATGAGCGCGCTCAGCTCAAATCCCGAGTTCGAATCTCGATCCCGTCTCCCATTTTCATTTAACATAACATAATTAAGCTATTTATGACCATTTCTTAATCTAGTATAATTAAATATATTTTAGGACCTTAATATGCACTGACAAAAACCCAAAGAAGGTTTGAAACGTTATTAGGTGAAAAACTCTCACAAGAAATAGTGTATCTTCATGTCGTATAATTTATTTATCTATACGTGTAATATTGATATAAACCAAACATCAACAATTGATTGAGAAATGCCTTCTATATATTTAAATAAAAATTAAAAATTATCTTCTTCACAAATAGAAAGTGACCCAAAAGTTTGGTTACAATTGTTTGAAAATGGCTGGTATATATTTTTCAAATTTTAAACATTTTTATCCATTCGAAAAAAAACGTTTTGTACTGTGGTTTTCTTTACGCACTTCCTTTAAGTAACGCACAATAATGACAGTAAATTTAAATTAAATATATAATTGGAAACTCTATTTAATGATTTTTTTATATTTTAGGTGGCAGGGGCTTGAACCTGAGATCCGTACTAGGGGAAGCGAACTTGTCGGTAAAAAGTATAGGATGCACTGAAATAGCAGATTGTTGTATAAGTAGCCATTTAATTGTTCATTGCCAACGAAAATAAATATTATAAGTAACATTTCCTTATCATCTAAATGTTACGTACACTATCATAAGTATGGATTTATGTAATAAAAATCTCTTTGGTCATAAGAACAGTATTGCATAAATATTGGCGAGATATAGTGATACCAATAATGTTTCTGTTTTTTTTAATACACTAAAACACCTGTAGAACCCTCCTTATTGCAAGCCTTCACTCACATTTATAATTCATGTGGACTATTAGCTATTAGAATGATTTCCATGCTGCACTATTGCTAGTTTTATTATACATTGTGCGACAAATACATGTAAATAATTAATTCCATTATCATTATTTACTGTGGAAATGTGCGTTAATTTGAATAATTATGTCGAATACCCAAACGAAAGCTCTGAGCGAAACCATAAACTATAAGAAGTAATTAATGTCAAATCGTACGTGATCTGACGTACTGAATGAATGTCTTTGAGAATTATTTAAATAGTTTAAGAATAAAACAATGAAAGAGCGTATGTTAAATGTGTTTCTGAATATGAGAATATGTGAATTGAATGTGTGAGTTTTCTTTGAGTAAGTTTGAATGAGTGAGTTGCCGTGATAGCAATCTGTTTCACGCTGCCTCTAACGGGCAGGCGAATCGCACCGCTCCCTGCGGTGTTGCCATCGCCTGCACCCCACCGAATTCCGCTCTGGTTTGGGTGAGTCTTACTTGCTACTGGTGTCGTGAGGACGCGATAAGCATATCGCACGATTCAAAAATGAACCCACGGCAAATAAAATAACTCCTGCAAAGAGCACTTTGTTATATTTATTTGTCCCCGAGATATTACCGAGGACACACTAATCGCCATCACTTAACAGCTTCTGCAATTGTTCTGGTCGCGCAATGTGCTGCATTGCGTGAACAGATCATGGTCAATTGGAAAAGCCAACAAAAGTCATTCAGCCATTGGAAGCCAACTATTGGCATCATGAAAACACGGCATAAGACTTGAAAAGTTTCAAGATAAATCCTTCTTAACATTTTAAATTTCAAACAATTTTTTTTTAAATTTGTTTACGTCTTGCATATCTTCTTAATACTTTCAAAAACAAAGAACTTTTCCTTTTATGGTTTGAAAATCGTTATATAATCTAGCCATCATGATTCATCAGGAACATTCCTGGAAAGCATTAAGAGTGAAGATTTAAGTTTTTAAAGTATTAATTTGGCTTATATTTCTCACGTTAAACAAACAAATAAATTTTTGTGTTATGTTTTCCTCGACAATTCGTTATCAAATTTAAAAATTCGAGTGGGCGCGTGCACAATCATGACACGAGCGAGATGCTTTCTCATAATTCTAGCCAAACACAACAATTATATTAAAATGGTACTAATATGTTTATACTATTACCACGTAGGCAAGTACTGCTACAGATATTTCCTATTACAGTGAGTATTTTAAAAAGAGATATAAATGTTACAAGAAAAAAAGTACAAAATAAAGTAAAACCATCGATGCGATGCAAAACAGTATGTAAACTAACATGGAAACATGTTGAAGACGATTTCTGGTTTCTGGTAGCTAAGGAATTGAGTTCCCGTTGAGAAGGAAATGCAGATATCGCAGAATGGTAGAATTGATTTTTCATTTCCGAGTGAGATACATCTTACACAACATTTACAGGTATTTCAGCAAGCAACATGACGCGGCGAAACCCTGAAAGCGCAAAGTCAAGATACATACAAGACGCTGCGAAAACCACCAGGAACTGTATTTACAGGCAGATTTGGGATCAAAACAATCCAAGCAACAACGGATAAAATTTTGATGATGATGATGATGATAGACAAATTATTGATTCAATGACTGCAATGACTTATGCAAAACGCAACGAAGACTTGAAGATAAACCTAGACAGTGTGAGCACCAAGTTCACGAACACTTGCAAAAGAGTAAGGTTTGTGTCTGGTTTGTGCCGCACAAGCTCAGACGAGCAAAGGCAACAACAGATGGAAACCACTGAAGGTTTCATTGACGCGTGTAACCGGAATCCGCAGTTTTTGGAAATAATCATTAGAGGGGATGAGTCGTGGTAATACCAGTATGACCCGGAGACCAAGCGACAGTCCATGGAATGGTGTTCATCGTCGTCGTACCCTCCCAAAAAATTTCGTCTGACCAAATCTAGGATTAAGACGTTGTTGCTCCACGACAACGCCCGTCCGCACACTGTGAAACGCGTAAGGTACTTCCTCGCCACTCACCAGGTGACAGGTCAACACCCTCCATATTCTTCAGATCTGACACCTGTAGACTTCTTATTTCCCCGCCTCAAAGGAGTCCTGAAGCGCGTATGCTTTTCCGATATTGTGCAGATCTAAAACCGCGTGACAACGGTGCTTCGAGCGATACCGAAAGAAGCGTTTGTTGACGGTTTCCTGCAGCTGTACGTCCGATGTCAAAAGTGTGTTGTAGCTAATTGTGATTACTTTGAATGCCAGTGAAGGTATATTGTTTGTATCTCTTTTTTCCATTATTTTATGAGACCATTCACCGAACGTTTCGAACGCACTTTGTATTACAATCAAGCAGAAACTAAATTAAAAGGTATAAATAAAGCTAGAAATTGTGTTGGGTAGATTATAGTTTATTACAAATAGCTTAAAACGGTATCAAAGTGTAATCTTATATAATCAAAAACTAACTTTTTCAAAAACAAATATTTTAGAGTAAATGCCAATACTCACATTCCACATTTTTAGTTAGTAATGCTTTCCTGTGGTATTACCCCAACACAGTTTTGCATCTGGGAGTCATATCCTTTAATTTTTATGAATAAACAAATGTTGCGACTTTTGTAAAACCATTGAAGATTAATCTAAAACATGTTAAAAGGAACCAGATTGAAAAGTCTCAAACTTTCACTAAACAAAATTCAGCTATTTAGTAATATATCTTAAAAATTAGATATCTGAGACGTTGCTGGTTCAAGAGTTACATTTCTTTTGAAATGAGGTGAACGCTGCTTTATTTTAATTAACGTATGTATCAACTAAATTGTATTTCATCATTCATTTGAACTATAGAATTGAGAATCTTATGTTTTTCGGATATGTTATTAAATGTTTATAAAGCGAAATGTTCATAAAGTAAACTACAAAAGAGAACAAATGTATGCTAATTATTTGCGATACAAATTTCAGAAATCCCTTCAATGGTTTATTTAAGCTCATGAAACAGTTTGGTTGAAAGCAATGAAATGTAAATGTGCTTTCACAATCTGCCTGCTTAAAAGATTAATAAATAAATCGCAAGATCCGGCACACAACACGGCCGACCTAACGCCGTATCGCGGCAGTGATTGTTGTACTGATGAAAGTACTTAATGACTGCGCATATGCAACAATAAGCGACAAGCTTTAGTTTTATGGCACTTCATATAAATCCTTATAAAATCAGCTTCCTCATGGTTATTATCACTGCTGGTTAATTGGACGAGAACTTTTCTTCCAGATCAATTTTGAATTACGGTAAAAACATAGTTCACAACTTTATACAACACTGAGGTCACATATAACTTTTAACGCATTAAAGTTATACCACGAATATTTCATTATATTCAAAATATAAAAATATGAAGAATCGTCGATTGAACAGGGTTTCTGGTAACATAGTTCCAGTGGTGTATTACTTAATAAAAAAGTACCGGAACGCGGATCCTTCAAGTATTACAACTTGGTGTACAGGAATCATTAAATGAAAAATGGATAAGTATAAACAATACTTTTTACATTTTGTTGTAATAATTTTTAAACAATTACATATTATAATTTTCCTATTTATTTATTTATAAAAATTAAATTTTATTTTTTACAAAAATTCCCCTAAGGAATCATGTACATAATTTTTGTGTATGCTTTTTTCGTTTGTGGATCTACTGCAGATCTGTGACTACGTAACCAACGAGTCCACAAGTCTATGGACCATGTATATAATAGTTATTTGTTTTGTGAATTTCAGGGAAAGGGAACTGAGCCGAGCTGTTCGTCGAATATTCTTTAATATTTTTTTCAATGAAATTTAAATGGGTTTAACAATAAAGTAATTCGGATAATGTACTTTTCATTTGTGTTCTTTTCATAGATTTCTATAGATTATAGACCGTAAGTAATTGAACAATTTTAAGAAGATGCTTACTATAGGCATCTGCCCTGGGTAGGCATTTCCCCAGTAGGGAAGGGAAAATTTTCTTTCAATGGTTAAGCCTACTACAAAACACTTCAGAAAAGTAATACAATTACATTATTTGGATCCAATTGCAATGCCAGGCAGTGAAACTGTAAAAAAAATTAACATAGACGCACCCCACTCGATGCTCCGATACTTACAGACTATTATTTACGTGAGCGAACTGACATAATAATTTTAGATATTTACCGCATGCTTTCATTATCTTATAAGACATAATATTAAATATTTGCTCAGCATGTAACCAATATATAAGTAGCGAAGTATAATATAGATTTAACCAGCATCGCCACCCAAGTCTTCATGTGCTTGTTGACTGTAACAGTTATTATGCCAAAAATTAATCACTGCGGGTAAGCAAGCCTCTTTGGTTACCATCCACTTCGAAAGGTTAATAAGACCAAGACAGCAAACTGAATTCGTAGATTTACACCTTGGTCTTATCCATAGTCGGAGAAATGACATCCACAATAAATTTTTCACCAATTTTAATATCTCTGAGTTCAATTTCATATGATCGATTTTACACGACAGAGCTCCAACAATCTTGTTTTTTAGAGGGGGGGCTTATGGCTTGCCGACAACGAAGTCATTAGAACCCTAAATTTTTTGTATAGGTACGGAAAATGCTGTTACTAACAAAATGACACTCCCCGTGTGTGGGACTCGCCGAATGACTCGATCATACCCACTAAAAACCCTCCTGAAATATCATATATCCAAACACTTAGAAGACAGGAAAAGACAGACAAAAGTTGCCTAAAACATTGTAAAAAACGAAAACAAAAAATATGTAAATTTAAAGAGAGAATATGCAAATTTAAAGAAAAGGAAAAACAAAGGAGGATATAAATCCAAACCCTCGCGAGAATTTGTGGGAGGAGCCGCGATTAATTTATGATATACAAATAAAGATCAGATACTGATCCAAAGGCCATATTCCTGAAGGAATCTAAAAAGGCGTGTCAAAGTCGGTTCATTTTGCCCAAGCAAAACGTCCAATCTGTTCGGTAGATTGTGTCACCGTCGGCTGGTAATATATTTGGGACACTCCAAAGGAATGTGTTTCACGGTTAGTGTTGTGTTGCAAGTCTCACAGATAGGAGGAGATTCACCGCGTAAGAGATGACCATGGGTAAGATAGCAGTGGCCAATACGAAGACGCATAAGGATCACTTCTTCACATCTGTTCGCACGGGATGAAGACGACCAGAACTTAAAGGGGTCTTTTTTCCTAAGTTTGAAGGCGCAATTTTCCCATTCGTCTATCCACGTGTTAAGAATAGACAATTTTATGGCAAGATTTGTGTCTGATGGGGCAACGGTTGAAATTTCAGGGACTGCCTTCTGTGTTTCCAGCTTCGTTGCCTCATTAGCATCTTCGTTACCAATAATATACACATGCCCAGGATCCTAACAAAATTTTGAACTGTTACATGACTTATTAAATTCTGAATAGTCAGTGTCAGGATGTCACAAGTGTACAGTGAAGACACTGATCACAGAACACTAATAGAGTCACTTGGGCTCTAATGACCTTGCCGTTGACGAGCCCTAAAGCCCCACAAAAAAATCGAGTTACTGCACAGAACCATACGACGTATTGAAGATAGCTGAATGAACTTCATCACCTCAAGGATAGCATATTTCTCGGCAGTTTACACGCTGCAAAAGGAATGAAGACGAAAAGAATAGATGTCACTTCGGCAGTGGAAAGCAACACCCACGGAATCGTTCATGGATGAACCCCTGCATGATGGATGCTGTTCAGGAGCCTGAGTGTAGATGGTGAAGCGGAGGCGTATACAATACTGCCATATTATAATACTGACCGAACAAGACTTCTATACAGGTGAAGAAGGTACATGCAATCTGAGCCCCATGGTGATGCGATTAGGCAGCGAAGGAGGTTCAGGGATGAGTTACAAGGGATTGTAGTATTCGTAAGTGATTGTGCCAAGTTAGTGTGCGGTCGAATGTGAGGCCCTAAAACTTTGCGGGGTCAACGAAAGAAAGACATTGGCCACCAAGAAAAAGATCATTGTGAGCATAGTATATCCTACAGAAATGCATACAGCATGACTTGGACACAGAAAAGCTAAAGTCGGTAGACATGCTCCACTCGTGTAAACGGTTTAAAACCAATTAGAGTCGCCCTTCGATGACGTAGATGTTGCTGGACGAACAGTAGATAGCGAAGTCAACGAAGAGAGACGCATGTATCGATTCTCGAACGATTGACGCAAGACTATTTATGTCTATGTCAAATAGTGTGACGCTCAGGATTGAGCCCTGTTTGGGACTCCGTTTTCCAAAGAACGACTAGATGACAAATGAGTGCCGAGGCGAAGACGGAAAGACTGTTGACATAGGAAACTCTCTTGGAACAGAGGAAGACGTCCCCGAAAACCCGACGAGTGCAATGTGCGTAGGATTCCGTACCTCCAGGTTGTGTCATAGGCATTTTCCAGGTCAAAAAGTTTGTGGCCAAGGTGTTCTTTTGGAACCTTCTTCGTGTAAAGTCTGCCCTGGGGTGATATAAATATTACATACCGTAAATGTGAGGGATGAGAAGTTCACCCTCATGCATAGTCTGAAAGACGCTGGTTATAAACACTAGTTGGGCATGAACTGGTGCGTTTACGAGCACAGCGACGCCACCATGTGCACGTAAGATGTCTTCTAAGTCCGTCCCATAACAGGTATGGTCACGAACTGAAAAGTGTTTCGGAAAGAGATGGGTGTCCCGGAGACAAACTATTTGTGGAGCATGGTGGAGAGTAAAATCTTGAAGTCATACGAACAGACGTGAACACCATTCAGATTACGCGAAAGAAAGGTCATGTTTTGGTGTTTATGTGTTCTTTTTCTGTTTTTCCTTTGGATGAATATGAAGTCAGATCTTGCTTTAGTCCCAACTCCGGGGGAGTCACCATGTTTGCTGCTGGAATCAGTCTCGGATATACGAAGTCCATTATTTCCGCGCCTTGGAGAGCGTGATATATGTCGGCGAATACGAGAAGTTGAACACACAAGATAAGAGTCTGACTTTAAAGAGTCAGGTCTGCGAGACTTAGGGTAGCGAAAAGTTCTCTGCCGAGGAGGACTCCGAGATGCACTTCGGGGAGATCGTTGATCGTCAGATTTCGCTGTCTGGATGGACGTTGATGTAGAGGTGGATGTAGACGTTCAGATGAATTTAGAAGATTTTGAGATTTAGACTGATGTTGGTTTAGGTGGTACCTTATACTTTGTTGGTATAAGTATTTTACCCCTGGAATTCCTCTTTCATAATGGTAGAATCGTCTAAACATGCCTGAACTTCGGAATTGCACATATTTTGTTTCTATAAATCCTCCAAAACCATCTGACAGCCTAAGGAAGCTGTAGGAGGTTTTGGTGCGTTGACCGCATTTGCAAATGATTCTGATGTCGTCACATACAGGATTTTTATCAGGTACCGACGCCTGACCTCGGGGAAGGACACTCGATCCGTAGCCCGGATCCTCTGGATATCCTTCTCCATGATGAATTTTGTGCATGTGTTTGAATTGACTTTCCTTAAAATTCACACTGCACGAAGGCGACGAGCATGGTGACGAATCATGGATCGGTTTACCACAATTTACACAAACAAAACAAGAGGATTTGCAGCGATGAAATGTGTGGCCGAATCTCTGACACAGAAAGTTCGACACATACTGACAAACCCGCAGGGTATGGAAACCATAAGATATGCTCTCTGCAAGAGAGGGACGATCAAATGTCAGAATCAGTGTGGAGATGGGGACAAACTTTCCCTGCACCTTCCTCTTAAATATGTGTATTTTCACAATACGTTCAGTTTCATTTTTTTTTAAAGTCTTGATCTGATTCTAGTGGAAATTCCCCGTGGTTTACCACTCCTTTGCACAAGTTCAGACTGGGATGTGTGATTACTTTAATCTTCAAGCCACATATTTCCTTCTGAGACATAATAACATTTATGTACTTGTCTGTACGTGCTTCCAGCAATAATTCACCATTCCGCTGGCGAACGACAGAATGCATTTTCCCAAAAGTCACGTCGATTGTTTTCGCAAGACGACATGTATTGACTGACGTGAATGACTTACCTTCTTCAATACAACTCATAACTAGGAAGCAAGACTTGGTCGACCGGTCGTTTTCCTTGCAAAGAAAACTGTTGAAATAGACAGTTTCGCCAACTAATCGCCTCATCCGAGAGGAAGAGGGCAAGGGGGTTAGAATTTGCCATACAAATTGGCTGACTTTTTATCCTCGTGTTCCCCACCCACCACGGAATCCAACAAGGAAACCTCCCACTGAGGTACCAGGTTAGACACGGGGATATAGTGGGGACACGCAGAGGTTTGCACCAACACCGTCAACCAGCGGGAATGTCACCTCTGCGCCCCCCCCCGTTCACCAGGGAGTTCAGTTAGAGACCTAGTCCAAACAGATTGATCGAGTGTGGGTTAGTCCCCGATTGCCCGTCTAGAAGAGACCGAGGCCAAAGCAAGTTTTTTGGCAGTCACAAGCGTAGAATCACCGTACGGTCGCGTGGACCCCCCACCACTCACCAGGACACCCATTCCCTCCGGCACGGGTCACCATGCACGGCAAACACATGGGTGAGCGTTCAGCACACAGAGAATGCCATTAGGAAACATAAAAGCGATAAATTTGAAAAATTAGGTAAATAGGAGGAAAGAGAAGTATAAGAAAATGAATACTTGAGAGCCATCTCTGTATCCTACCGTCAGGACGCGGATCGACTCAATTCGACGGCCCCAACAGTCTTGTGTTTGGTATACACCACGTCTTCAAATTCATCGTAGGATTCATTCACCACGCTCATATCTTATTCACACATGTATACTGTAACGAAATTTAGGTTTTGGCGTCATGGTTGATGGCTGTGCAGACTGCGTGCTATTCGCTATGACATTTACGTGCGGAAGGATTAAAGTAGAGCGCGTGGAGTACAAAAGGGGCGCGTCTGAGTCGTTAGGGTTTTTTTGATATCGGTTCTTGACTGAAGTACGAGGTGAAGAGAATTCGGTTGACGCCTCGTAAAGTACGACGTATGGTCGTGAGATTTGCGGTAGCCCGGACCACACCGGACCTGAAATGTTTGATTGTATATGCGTCCTTGCTAATCTCTGGCGCGACTGCTCTGATCCTGTGAATATGTATCCTCTTGGAACATGGAAGTTTGATGTTCCTGTTTGCCAGAGGACATGGCGATTCCCTGGTTCTTGATGTTGGAATCCTATGAATCTCCATTATTCAAGTGCTCACGTAAGTACTTATCTGTTTGTGTGTTTCTCACACGAAAAGATAAAAGGAGAAAAAAGAATTTTCGGTACTTGTGAGAGATAATTTCCTTGTAATCACTTTTTTATTGGTTGATTTAAAAAACAATGTTACTATTGCTGTTACTTTGAAATGGTGATGAACCAGTAATTTATTATGAGTTAAATAAGACAATATTGTTTTTGATCTCCAAGTGAAGTAGCATTCCCTAATCCTTGATCGAAATATTGCCTTTCGCCCCTTTTCTAAGTGCTTTTGCAGTTGCCTCAGAAATGCCTTTGGCATCTGTAGTTAATTTGTACGATGATTTTGGTTCCTCTATACTAATTCTGGTACTATACTAAATTCTGGTACACGAAAGTCGATTTGATTTGCTATGCCTCACAGAGCATTGGCTTTCGACTAACAACATCAACGATACTGCTATTTCTAATTATTATTTAGCAAGTTCTTACTGTCGGCAAAATTTTAAAGGCAAAAATCCCCACGGAGGTACGTGTATCTACGTTCGTAATGATATTTTATCTTCTCCACTGACAGGCTACGAGAACTTCTGCGTAGATAGTGTGTTCGAAATTTCTGCAGTTGAACTGACCGACACCGGTATTGTTGTTTTGTGTATTTATAGACCTCCTCAATCAGATCTTGACATATTTTTTCGGAACTTCGAAAATGTTTTAGAACATATCGCACATAAATCTACTAAATCTATCGTTATATGTGGTGATTTCAATATCGATTTCTTGAGTACATCCGACTCTGCACATTCACCAGTTAATCGATTCAAGAATCTTATCGACTCCTTCAACCTTATTACTACGATAAATGACCCCACTCGCCTCTCCGGCTCATCTCAAACATTGCTAGATCAAATTATAGTCAACAATGGAATCTCGTATCTCTCTGAAGTGTTTATCGCCGGATACAGTGATCACCTTGCTCAAGTATTGACTATTAATAATACACTAAAACCGCTTAAAATCCTTTACAAATTTACAAGAGAGTTTAATGACATAAATAAATCCATATTCGTAAATTATTTGCGTGAAGAAACATGGAAAGATGTTTACAATTGCCAAAACACCGACGACAAATTCAATGTATTTATCTCAACATTCCTAAAACATTACAACTCTAGTTTTCCCATAAAACGCAAGTTAATTAACACAAAAAAATACAATAGATGGATCACCCTAGGGATAAGAATTTCTTCAAAAAACAAACGCCGTTTATATTATCTTTCAAAACGCTATAACCAGCCACCCGAATTCCATAATTATTTTCGTAAATATAAGACTATTCTCCGAAAAGTAGTCTATGCAGCTAAAGTTATGGAAAACGACAGGCATATACTAAAATCGAACAACCGGATGAAAGCCATGTGGAATATTGTTAACAATTACACGTCAACTTCTGAAAATCGCGAAGAAAATGTTTCTTTACTAAACGATGGCAAGATCGTGTCAAATCCTCAGGACATCGCAAGTTTGTTTAATTCTCACTTCTCAGAAGTTGGTAAAATAACGAACTCAATATATCCAAATCAATGTCCTCCAATTATTACCACCCACATACCCAATTCTATGTTCACTTCCGAAACTAACGCCAGTGAAGTCATGGGAATCATCAGCTCCTTAAAAAACAAATTTTCACGAGGCATAGATGATATACCTGAGTTTATTGTTAAATCTTCGTCCCACGCTATATTAAATCCACTCGTAAATATTTTTAATAGTTCTTTATCGGAAGGGGTGTTTCCCAATATATTTAAGAGAGCTAAAGTGAAACCTTTACACAAGAAAGGAAACAAACTTAATATTGGAAATTACCGACCAATATCTCTACTACCCACTTTCTCAAAAATCCTAGAAAAATTGTTCTATAAGCGTCTTCTAGATTTTTTATCAAAATATAACATTCTCTCTGACGATCAACACGGTTTTAGGAAATCCTTTTCCACTACAAGCGCCATATTTTCCTTCTTAAACGATGTTACCACATCTCTAGACAGTGGAGAAAATCCTCAGGGTGTTTTTCTTGACTTATCCAAAGCATTCGATGTCATCGATCACGGAATTCTCCTTTCCAAATTGCATTCTTTAGGCATTCGTGGACTTCCACATCAATGGCTAACTTCTTATTTAAAAGATAGATATCAACAGGTAGAAATATCCTATACTAAAAATAAAATACTTGAGCGTTGTCTTTCAGAAACAAAGCCACTTACTTGCGGAGTACCCCAAGGATCAATTCTCGGCCCTATACTCTTTTTATTGTATGTGAACGACATGTCATCATCCACATCAGATTGCAAAATGGTTCTTTTTGCTGATGACACTAATTTACTATGTAAACACGCCAATGCTCAAAAAGTTTTGTCTAACCTTTCGACTTGGTTCCATGCAAATCGTCTCATTGTAAACACTGACAAAACAGTGTCTATGTCATTTCACAATAGTATCACAAAATCTTTACCCCAGGTTTCTCTTTCTTTAAACGGAACACAATTAAAAACTGTTACGAATACAAAATTCTTAGGTCTCCATATTCAAGACAACCTCAAATGGAATTGTCACATTGACAATCTTAATTCCCAATTAAGCAATTTGTGTTACGCATTCCGAATCTTAGTTAACGCAGTTAGTCCACGTATTTCCCGTTGCGTATATTTTGCAAACGTTTCAACAATTCTAAAAATTCTTGTTTATTTAATTTAGTGTTAGGTTTGATTTTTTCCCAGTTTTCATTAATAATGCCCATTGCCAATTCTAATGGTTCATTGGTAAACAAACTACCCATTTCCAAAGAAATCAACTCACAATTTATAGGTAAAATAGTTTTTTAAATTCTAGAATACAATGCAAAAGAGTCATTGATGTTGTACGTATCTGAAGTTAAGCGTTTCAGCAAATTAGTAATGAATTTAGCAGTCTCATACGCATAACTGTTTATGAAGTTTTCAACTGGTCTAAGAGATCTTTGACTAATCCATGTATCCTAGGGCTGTGTAAATTATAATTCATCAATTTACATTTCTCTCTTGTTTCTATTTTCCCTTTACTATATAAAACTAACTTATTATTCAGGTTCTGAATTCTATTGGTAGGATCCCTATCTCATACTCTACATGTTGATATATCATCTAATAATTCTAACATTTTGCCTTCATATTCCCCTTTATTGTGCGACATGTTTTATTCAATTTGAAAATCATTATATATCATGTTCTTTTAGAAACTGTTGGACATTCCTGACTGCTTTGATTATGGATTGACTATTACTGTCATTGTATTTATCAGCTTTATTAATAAAACTAGTTATTATTTTGGTGCACTAAGCTCTAATAGACTCTTGTAACACTTATCTTTGATGTCAAAATACAGTCAACATCAGCTTTTAGCTGTTCAATAAGCAGTGTCTTAGTAGTGTATGGAATCCCAAATTTTTGGCCCTAATGCTAATACGTTTTGTATATTAATACGAATATTATAATCACTCAAATTCTTGAAACAGTTACCTGTTAAAGCGGTGTGTCAAGTTTTATCAATGTTATGTTTATTATCAGAATGTAGTTTATTAAATTTTGCTATTTGTTTCCCCTTATCTTCATAGAACAAGTAATCATAAAATGAATCTTGTGACCTCATGAATACTCTGAACACTTCGTATGGAACCGAGCCATGTAGCATTCCCTTATTTACTTCCAAACGATGATCAGTATCTTTGATTTCCATGATTACATCTTTGATTTCTAGGTTTAACAAATCTTTCTTAAATCTATTAGTTACTTTTTCTGCTTCATTGGTTAATCCATCTGCATATCCTATATGCACACTTTACATTTTGTTTAATATACCCAGGTGTAACATTACTAGATACATTAATACTATCTTAACAAGAAATTCGTATCATTTACACGAAGAATCAATATCCTGATATCAGCGGCTATATCCTTCGCACATTTAGGCCGGTATTACACGATCATAATTATAAGTTATATCTCTTTTATCAAAGAACTTAAATGAAAGATATGTCCGTGTTATGCACAATCTTTGATAATAGTTCAGCTATGATCTCGTTGGGAGAACCTATGTCATACCTTTGATCATACATCTTTGAGAATAGACCATAGAGTTAAATATAAATAGAGGCAACCGTCTCAAATGCAGATTGTCCTTGATAACATGAGATAGAAGGTACTGAGAGATTTCGCCCTCTCGCTCGCACATCCGCTTGGAAGGGGTAAGGTGTTACTGTGCAACGACTTGTGTGCAGCAGTCAGTGAGGGGAATCGAATTCCCCCACCTAAGGCGATGAGCGAGAGAGACAGAGAAATCTCTCATCGTTTTCCCCTCGAAACAATCGGCATATCCCATATAAGGCTGTTGGGTCTATGTGTATATATGTATATGTTCAGTCTATGGAATGGACATACGTCATAGAAACATGGTCTTGTAATACAGGCCTTACATGCTGACCATATTTAGTTGTTTAACCACCAAAAAATCTTGTGTGTTCTGTTGATCCACTGCACCCACCACCACCTTTGATAACAGTCTCACTTATTAATAGTATTTTAGTTCTTGATCTTTGATATAAACTCAATAAAGGAGGTTTTTTGATATGGTTTATAGTAATATGTTGTATTTATAATAATGTAAGATATATAATTTATTCGCGTATTTTTAGAGAGTAATTACCCGTAATAAATACACTTTAATCACCTCCAGAGATGATTTCTGGGGACGCTTCTAGAAGAATCTACGCAACAGAAACGGCTCCGAATAATTGCTAAGTCGACATTATCGCTTCCCACGGTGCCCCCGACAATGTGCGACGCCTGCTTCTTTCCGCGGAATGCTTTGCTCAGATGCCATACGCAGTCGGCGTCCAGTCGGGGACGAGTAGAGCTACTCGGCATTCGTCGCCTGGAGAGCGCACGCGCAGTAACCCCTGTTCCAGCAAGCTTTACGAAGTTCTTCAGACAAGTGCGAGTATCTTCACTAACGTGAGTACACATCTTCCTTATTTCATGTTTCAGTGCATATCAAGAACTTGTGAAGTGTACAGGTGTGTCGTTTTAGCTTAGATTAGTAAGGTGAGGAATCTTCGTTTTGCTATTGTTGGCGTAGTCTATATCTTTTGCACGTTTCAGTCGAGTGTTAACGATCTTACGGAGTACTAACACGATACTCATCTTTCATTCGAACCGTGTGATATAATAGCAATAATTTTAATGAGGGTAAACTCTTTCGGTAATTTCTCATCTTCGATGTGTTATTTTCTCTCCCAGTTTTCTGAAAGGGATTTTCAACTGGTTATGCTCGTAGTGATCTGGTTATGTTTGTAGTGAGTTTTGAAGTAAGGAAAATCGGGAGCTGGTGTATTATATGTGAAATATCAACCATAGAGGAATAAGTTCGAATGAAATAGTGCACCTCGAAATCATTTCTAGAGCGCGGGGAAAACGTGTGGATTCGTACACTTCTTAATTTGTTGTGGTCGTTCTCCTTGTCAATTACTATTGTTATTGTTTGTGTCATACAGGTCAATCGAAAACAGTCTCATTCCATTACCTGAAGAGCCTTCTCGAAAATACTTATGTGTAGCATTAGGTTCGTTCCCGGAACGTATCGCGCAGAGAACCTTGAGGCATTATATTGTTACTCATAACTGAACACATGGAGGAGAGATGAGAAATTAACCTAAAAGAGCGTGGTACGGAATTTGTGAAGAAATATTATTAATTGCGAAAAATAGAAAATTTGTGGAGTATTTCTGAAGTAGAAATGAAAGTATAATTGTTTTGTGCGTAATTATGAAAAGATGTGTAATGATTTTGTTGTGTTGGTAATACGAGTTTCCACGAGATTGATGTTTATTTTGTCGAAACGGTTTGAAATGTTTAATTGAAATGTAACACTCGGCATTGGGTTTGTTTACACTCGGCATCTTTTCATGACTGTTTATATTACTTGAAGATCATTACTGGACTAGGATATCAAATGTGATTTCCAGGAAAGGTAATGATGTTTTTATTCAGGGATCATATGTTGAAACCGGATTCCGCAGTGCTAGGTTAGTTTATAAAGGGATGTTTACAAATGTTTTCTCGCACGCGATTGGGTTACTTCCAAGTAGTAATATTAATGGTTGTGACTAATGCTTTGGAATAACTTGCTTTTTTTTCTCTGCACTAATTTAAAGTAAGTCAGTTTCAACTATCAGGCGGAATGGAAAAATAATTATCCAATGCAAATTATTTTCAATAATTACTTAATACTTTATTTCATTCCGCGTTATCTCTAATTAAATTTTAACTGTTCATGTCCACACTCTCGTGGTGTCGTCTTGCCGTTGTAAAATTTGTTGATTGGCATACACCAGAAGTTTTTGTTAAATTATCTCTCAATGAAAATATGTCTTTTCAATGCACTTTGAGACTTCGTGTTATTGAATTTCTTTCTTAATTTCCATCATTTTAAGCTTTTGTTTGTGTTGGCCGGTTAACTGCGTCACAGTTTCAGAAACATATGAGCCGACAAACATTTCTTCACGGCAAGCTCACAGTTATTCAAAGTGAAATAATATTTTCTCCGAGAACGTATGAAAAGTCATCGGCACTGGATGGCAAAAATCATGTGAGTGTGGGCGTGGGAGAGGTAGAGTGGGAAGGAGTGTCGAGCCTTGATTGGTTCCCGGCTGCGTGAGGTGCGTGGTGACAGGCTGGCACACGCGCCCGAGGACGGAGACGGTGTACGAGAATGTTGGAACGCCGATAAGCGATACGAGCAAAGACAAGAGTGAAGCGGAGAAGCGAGCGGCACGACTCCGTTTATGCTGGAGCGACGCTAGGGGCAGTCATTGTCACGTCTGCGCATGCGCGGATGCTCAAAGCCTCTCAGCCTGCGTTTAGCTAATCGTTCAACATAATCTCACAAATTTTACTTGTTGCTGGTCGCAGTGCCGCCATAAACGCCCTCATTTGTGAGTACGTGAAGGTTTGCGTCGCGTTGCTCTTATCTTTCCTCATATCGCAGATCGTCGCCCCAACATAATCGTATCCCTATGCGTAAGTATTCTGTTCCAGTGTAAGTATGTACAGTTATTGTTGTCGGGGTGGTTGTTTCGTTTTGCTCTCAAGTCCTGTATGTCGAGGTAGAATTTTTTATTCATCTCTTTCCCCCGCGTAAGTCGATGTCTTATCTCTCAGGTGTTTCTCCCTTCAGAGATAGTCCATTGTACATTTCCTTTTTTTTCAAGGGGGTTGCGGGTTGTGGCGAAGGGCCGTTTGTTTTAGTCAGGCGGAATTTTGTTGTAGTAGAGGTAGAGAGGAGTGAGGTTGGTTCGAGGTGGGGGTTTTATGATAATCTTGAGAATGTAGTCCTCGCATGTGGTAGGTCGTTCTAGGTAAGTCGGGTGTATGTCCATGTGGTGGCGGCGTAGGTTGCTAGGGGGTGGATGCTCTGTTTGTAGAGGCGAAGTTTTGTTGTGAATATGTTGACCAGTTAGCTGGGTCAGCTTTAGGAATGTATTGGCCCGCAAATATTTCTCCGCGGAAAGTTCATTTTAATCCAAAGTGAAGAAATATTTTTCCCAGGAGCGTTCGAAAAATCAGCGGAACTGCATGTCACAGTCTTTTTTTTTACGTATTGTTACTCGTAGTCTTTGTAGTTCCCGAAAACTAAAGTTTCCGTGGAAGGGACAGGATGTCGAAAGAGATACAGACGAGCTTTAGGGAACGTGAGATGCTGTGTTTGGGGAAACAAGTGCGGTGAACTCTTGTTGTAGGAAAAAGACGGGAATGTGGAAGTCATGGAGAGATCATCAAATAATGTGTAATATTTTACTAACATTACTCTCATTTCGTTCATTTTTGCACTAAGAGTAATTTTCATTGATACTATTCTTATTGGTATTCCCAAATTGTGAATGATTCTTAAACTGTAACTTTGTCGCGCGACCCTAACGGAACGTATTTCTATTTTCTAAAAAGTTGTGAGCACCCGCCACTTTGAGTTGACAAATCTCGTTACGTCGCATCTTGCAGCGGGTTCCTCATTTCCAGCACTGTAGCACGTTCGAGGGTGGAGGTATGGTCTTCCAGGGAGCCGAGCGACAAGGATAAAATCGCCGCAGGAACGGGATTCTGCGAATTTGTTGTATAACGTTACTAGCCTTCTCCTAATTCCCCACTGTCGTCAACAATTATGCAAAATGATGGCGTCATAAAGCAAAGTTGTTAGATAACTGTAGAAGACTCTGTACGTACTAAATTTAGCATTTAATAACAGATTTATCAAATTTATGTCACAACTTATATCGATTGCTGTCATGTGAAGTTCGTTAGTGTGTGTGTTAACAAAGCGTGTATTCAAAGAAACTACTTGCATTCAGTGGTGGTGATTAGGGGCGGTGTGGAGGAAGGGAAAAGATTTCATTTGAAGCGTCTAAAACTGGGAATTATATAACAAAATAAACCATTTTAATCATGTTACGTCGAATGAAAATGGGAGACGGGACCGGGGTTCGAACCCGGGACCTTGAGCCATCCTTAATGTGGTAATCACCAATTGTCTTTCCTTTAATTTATGTCATTACTTAAATCATACTTGGTGGAAGTTTACAGAAAATGTCATGATAATGAAAATTGCCAATATTTCTTTGGCTCCCCCCACTCTTGATTCCTACTCGCCGCTACTGCTTGCATCTGCAGGTTTTAGAAGTTGTATATTGTATTCGCACAGTTGATACCATTATTTACGAATATTCAATTCCTTTTCATGTTGTTTCTAATTAAGTGCCTTTGTGCCCTGAAACGCTGTGAGCAGTACGTCTTTTAATACAATACGTCACCTCTTCTTCTAGGATTTGATGAAATAGAAATGCACTTTTAGCTAGTTCTCGTAATGGAAGTCGAACTGTTTTATGTATCACAGCTTGTATACCCATCCAATTTTACTTTAACCTTGCATGGACAGATTTAGGGAATTGCTTCCGAGCTCAAGCCGTCCCCAACATACGTCAGAGTTTTTTTTCTTGTTTTTCTTAAACAATAAATTACAATTTTTTACATAGGTCTAGTATTTGCATTGATTAGTAAAAATAGATTCTCTAGGGCAGTAAAGTGCCATAAAATTTTACCGTTCACCGTTGTAACTTCAGTGGTTTTGCAGAAATGGGGTAAATGAACTCATTTACAGTAGAGTACGTATGTGCTTTTTGAATATGAGGGGCTTTGAATCTGTCCAGAAAGAAAATAAAGTGATCTGGGTCTAAAGAAAGTAAACCTCCATGAAAATAATTTATTTTCTAATAGTCTGCATGTTACCATAGTCATTGAATTTCATGGCTTAAACCCCCGAATATCCTATTATTTTGGCAACACGGAACAAAGCCACACTCTACTTATTTTGAGAAAACTTGCTTACCAACCAAGCTTTGTGTTAAATTCCTCTTTAAATTTTTTGGAACTAAACTCAACAATTTACTAGTTTTCATCTTATCAATTAACTTTCATTATCCTAATTGTACAAATCATTCAATTATTTATAAATGTATGCCTCTACAGATTACAATATGGGTTTGATCTCATGCTGAGTTCGTATAAAGTTTGTTTCAGCAGGAATCTTGGATAGTTTCTAACTGTCCGGCGCATGCGCAGAAGTCCCATTTCGGCACCGTTTCAGCAGCGACAATTCGGAATTTTTTTGTTCCAGCAGTCGCTAATAAGGAATTTCAAACAGTTCGAAAAGTTCGCGGATTCTGTAGGGATTTTAAATTCCGGATTCGTGGGTACGGATTCGAGAGTCAGTCACCCGCGTGGTTCGTGCGTGGTGGGGGAAACCGGCAGAATGGAAGCGGGTAACACTTGATTGTTTGGCGTCGGCGTTCTTACTTGACTTTGTTACGTATGACCTTATTTTTTTAATATTTGGCTTTCGGACCAATTTCAACCGCTTACAATATATTTCGACCTTGTCTTTTTCTTGTTTCTTCTTTACGAACATTGACGGAAATCTCGTAGTTTAGATAAACCTAATTGTGTTTTTTTACAAATCTCCTGTATATTTCATCTGTTTAAATCTCTTTCGTTCATTTCTTCTTTATATTTCTTTCTGTTCATTTCATTTCACGATATATCTTTGATTCCATTCTATTTATGTGATGTTTTTCGTTCATAACCATCTGTCGTATTTTTCATTACTCATCACTTTTTTTCATTCCTTATCTACAATATTTACTTGTATTAACATAGGTTTATTTTTTCAATAGATGACTAATAAAAGTGGAAATATTCAAGATGGTTGCGGGGATTCCTAACAAAATTTATTCACAAGTCTATTGAAGTAGAATAATTATTAACATTACGAATTGTTTTTAGTTTTAATTAGAGGAGGGTGGTAGTTTCTTTGATCAATTGGTTTAGTGAGAAGTGTGATTCTGATCGTGATTGTCCATCAAAAATTTTTCTCATTGACCAACAATATGACAACCCAATTCCTTTTGCAACTACGTGAGCTGCGTCATATCGGCCGGAAGTGCGTTCTTGATTCAGTGCTTCAAAAACAATAAAACTTCTTGTTGTGACACGAGAATAATTGTAATGTACCGAGAAGGAATTGGAACCATTAAATATGTCTCTAATTGTAAACTGTGCATTGAAATCAGTTGATTAACGCATTAATAAAGGGAGAAAATTGTGAGATAGCGTTCATGTAAGTCATGTAAATGAGAACATAAAAGGAAAACCATTTCAGAATAGTAAGTAGGGTGCGAAAAGTTCTTGGAGACACTACCGACAACTGAAGTTAGTTCTGTTATTTTCGTTTTCAATTTCTCCTCGCGAGATGGCAGTGCTGTCATTCGATGTTCGTGCGACATCTAACGTTCGGATTTTAAACTATGGCGCGCTATGGCGTTCTAGCAGGAAACAATCTCTAACATTTCGGATCCGTCAGGAATTCCGCGCACGCTAATTAAGAAATCCAGAGGATAGTTCTGAACGATTCGAGATTTGCTATCGGAATAAACCTAAAACTTACAAATCCTCATTACTTATCCACTTAATCATAAAAGTTACATTATTTAGAAAGCAAAAAGTTTCCTTTTTGCTTTCTAAGTAAGAATGGTGGGTTGTCGATAGAGGAAAGAAACTACTCTGCAGAAAAAAACACTCATTCTTCTACATATTTATGAATAACTAATAAGAAGCACAGTAGCAATAATCTCATAAACAAATCCAGGTTGCGAGTACACAACAATTACATTCAGATGACTGCGGAGTTATGATACAAAATCTGGCGCTATTTTATCATTAATCTTCGAAAACATATGTTAATCAATGCACATAGTGGTGTTTATTTAAGGCTCATATTTTTTCAACAAGGTAGTCATTACACTCCAGAAATTGAACAATTCTTATCTGCCGTAGGTAGAAATCAGACTTACATATTTAACTCTCCAGATCTATTGTTCTACAATTCAAGTTTTATCAAGTCACATTGCTGTTATGATTAATTGCAAGATTTTTATAATACTAAATTGATAACTGTATTATTTGGTAATTAACAGTACTATGATAATCTATGAAAAATAAAATGTTTGGAATTTTCTGCAGGTATAACAAATAGATAACTATTTTAAATTTCAAATGCATTTGTAAAAATTTAATAATAATAAAATAATTGATCAGTGCATTTCAGCAATTTGATCGGAATTGATGGGATGGCCTCTTTCCTGCTTCCGGAGAGTAAACTAGTTTATTGTCCTCCACACGGTGTAATATGACAATCACCTACATAATCACATGCAGTTTGTAACTGTTTTTTTGACAATAAATTATTATTCTTTTCCTTGACTGGCAAAACTTTCTATGATTGGGGTGAAAGTCAGGACGAAGTTGCAAACTCACATTTTTTACCAATAGGTCTACTCCTAGAATTATTCAAACTGAATAAGGGAAAATGTTATGTTAATCTTGGTATCATGGGGAAATTAGACACAGAATATAGTGATAAGTTATATGTGTCGAGAAAGATTATGGAGATATGCATGGGAACTACTTAGCAACTAAAGTTCCAGATGAGTTTTTATGGTAGTCCATAGGACTTTCTATCAAATATTCTCTAGCTTGAGTATATCACAGACATGAAATTTGTTCCATATTTTATCCAACTCTCATGAGTTGCTACTTAAACTTCTTTACAAAACGCCAGTAAGCTTATTTATATTGCAAAGTATTTTCTCTTCTGTTATGTTGTCACTGTGGCTAGGAAATATTTTAAATTCATTTTTATCGACATAGCTGACTGTTTTCTCTGTTTTATAGGGCATGTTACCTATGAAACATGAGAATTTTGTTCCACGATTTCCCTTTCACTTCTCTTAGTGCACTTACCAGAAACTATCTTACAGAGCTAAAAGAATTTGACCTTTTAATGAAGTTTTACTTCCAATGCTCTTCTCTCGAGTGAATGGAGCAATTTATCAATCTAAACTTCTACCTGTTGCCTTAAGAGTTTAAGTCCCTTTAGCTCGCCATATTCTGTGTGGAGAGAGAAATTTAATATTTTGTATGTATTTGTTAAAAGCTCATTATTGTTTTTATCCTTTCTTTTTCTCTGTCTCCGCGAGGTACTTATGAAGTTAATAAGATTCACTATATTTCACGCGACAATAACTGGTCGTTTAGGGGTGTGAAGTGTCCAGTGTTGAGATTTACTCACATCGGTTGCCATCACAGTTCACTTGATAAATAAAATATTTACATAAATAAAAAAAACAACTTTCGTGAAAATTCACGTATGTAAAGTTTTACTAAAAATACGCACGATTCATTTCTATCTTTATATTAAACGCAGTTTGTAACTGCTTTTTTGGACAATTACTTTATTAATTTATTTTATTTATCGTTACTCAAAAGAATTTGGCATTTAACAGATATTTACGTTTTCACTTTTTGTATCGAATTTCATTCAAATCAATGTGTACTGTTTTATGCTGGCACTTCACTTGGCGTTGCGGTATTTGTGTAACTTTTTTTTTTTTTGTGGGGCTTTAGGGCTCGTCAACATCAAAGGTCATTAGAGCCCTTTTTGTGTAACGTATTCGCTGTGTTTGGCAAAATATTTGACGTATTCACAAATATCACAAACATGCCATCCTCACATGGTCCGAACACGCAAACAACTCAATACTGCCTCATATGTTTTCTTACAGAAATGATGGACGGAATGTATTTTATATAATTCAAGAAATATTTATACTGTTTCGTTTTCCCAGCCCATATAGATTTTCCAGTCCATATTACAGAAATTGTAGAATAAAAAAAGTCAAAACATAGGTTAAAAAAACCCAGAATATCAACAAATCTCGATCACACACGCTCTACTGAGCGAAACATGACAAATCAGATGTGGACGGTTCATGCAAATATTTGCCTTATTTGAGTCCTTTTTTTTTCATTGTCGTATTTGTAAATGGAAAATGTACGGTGCTATTGAAGCTTATCTACATGGAGCGATTGGAGGTTGGGTGGTAGGCTATTGTTAGTAGGTGGGCCGGTTGGCTGGGTTTATCAACAACTTGACCCAAGTGAAGGGGTTAGTAGGGGTGGTTATTAATACGTAGTGTTATTGATACTAGGTGGAAGTGGATAGAGGAAGGAGGGTTCGCTTTTCAGTGGTCAAAGCTATATGAACTGGGACATTCATGTGAAAAGCTACAAATGTTTCTAGCCCCTCCGGGAATTGAACCCGGAATGACTTGGTGAAGAGCAAGAACGCTACCACCTGAGCCATCAAAGGGGCACCAAAGAGTCCTTTGATGTGCGACTAAAAACCGACAAGCTGACGGATACTGGTGTTCGAGTATTTGCCACAGTAGAGCAAATACATCGAACACGGACAAATAACTCGTCTACACTTGGCCGTGTTGGCAAATACACAAATAAGCAACGCCAAGTGAAATGTCGGCATTTCGAATGTATTTATTTCCCTTCAACCAATGCCCCCTCCTCCTTTCCGTGTTTGAAGCTCCGTTTCGTGAATCCCTTGCACTCGCCACTTCCTCTCCATTGCCTGGGAGGGCTTTGAGTGACGGGTCAGCAGATTCCCTTCGAAGTCCGACGCACATGGAGCCTTCCGTACAAAGCCTTGAGGGACGCACGTCGCACCCGGCAAGCCCCTCGTTGAGGGAAGTGAGCCCGCAGGGAGTCATCATATCTCAGTTCGGAAACCTAATTCCAAGCGCTGTTAGCTAGATCTGCTCCACGGTGATATCAGTTTTATACGTATTGAACAATGATAGGCAGATCGTTCTGTTTATGCCATTATGTGTCAAATTATTTCCATTAATTTTACCTTCAAATTAATAATAGTAATAATAATAATAGTACAGTACCTTATTCTACTATTTGAGTATAATATATTATCATATAATACAGGAGCTCAAACGAAACTGAAAATCAGTTGAACAGAGTGTAGTAACCTATTGTATTAATTATGATCACTTATTGGGTTGGGATAACACATTAATATTAGACAAATTAGTTAATTATTACAAATGCTGCACATATGAAATTATATTCATAAAGACACTAATGTGAGTTTGAATTTGCGCACTGACACATAAAATCTATCTAGTATTTACAATACAATATAATAACGTGTTTGTGTTCTTTCTACTATTTTGTAAACGTGTTAAATATCATTTTCAATTGTTATGTTGCTACATTAGTTTTACTTGTTACAATTTGTTTACACCTGATGACAACTCAATCACAAGTCGAAACTTTGTGTATCAGTTAAACACATTAAAAGTATATTTCCTGATTTATTTATTTATCATGACTACAGAATCTCAATTAGTTCGTGGTGCGTCTCTGACAATTACACCGTCTAACCACCCAAAATATCCAGAATCAAGAACAAATGGGTGAGATATTTTCATTAAATTTAAACGTGTTTACATTGAATTTTATTTTAATTTGAGTGCACAGTGTCATATGTTTGCTTTTATAATGTAAATACCGTAATAGAGAACATAACAGAGAATGAGCTAGTGTTTACCTCATTCATTATAGAACTTGTGGTTTCAATGGATTTTTAATATAACTGGCTGTAAAAATATGGTTTTTAAAGACGTTACAAACGAATTAGAGATAAATAAGGAATAATAATGACAGTAAATAATTTGTTAGCCTTCTTCTAATTTTTTTATTTGTTTTTATTTTTTTACTATTGTCTCTTTTTTTGTTGCTTCTATTTTTTATTATTCCGATCGATGAGCTCTCTCTCATTACGTATAAAACAATGGAGAATGCCACCATGTTCAAGAAATTTACACTTTCATTCATTTCACATTCTTTTTCAATTCATTTTTAACCAAAGATCATTAATCTATTTTTTCACGGATCCATTGGGAACCACGTGTTTGCAGTTACTAAATGACTGCAGTACGTACATAAATGTTAGTACACAGTAAATTCCTCTTTCAGTTCGAGCATTTTGAGAATACATTTCGTTTCACATAGTTGCAGCTCCGATCTGGAATGGATATCCTTGCCTAAATCCACGCTGGTAGTTGCCAGTGTTGAAACATTTCGAAGAACATGAATCTCTCTAAACACTCGTGTCTTCGATAAGGGATTGGCATGGTGCCCTTTCCCGCACTAATACAATATTTGGAATACAGACCTTCATGTGTAATGTACTGGTCAGTACATACCTATGGTGACGATTGTTCAATCCACCAAGATCCAAGTAGAATTTGCAGTGGTGGTCACAGCGGGTCTGCGATAAGTTGCCCCGTCGCACTCCCGTTTGTACTGCCCTTCATTCCGTCACAACATTCACTCATCATTAGGGCAGTACATTTATGCTTTATTTACTTGTATATTACGCTTTTCATTTTCCTACATTAAGATTTATTTTACTTTTTAAAAACTGTAATGCTTGGTGAGTGCAAGCAGCAAGTAAACTATAAAGGGTTATTAATTGAACTTGACTTTTTTAGACTGGCTCATTGCTTCACATTTTTACAACGTTTCGACATTTGAGTCCTCGTAAGACACAATTGAAATTCACAACCTTGTTGTTACGTAGTTACATGACGATAAAAATAAATAACTGTATTAAGTAAATATTAACAAAAAATTATAATAGGCAATCATAAACATTTTATAATTTTTCTGTATCTGTTTGTAACTTTAAAAATTTGTTGTTGATTAAATATGCATCATCTCTGATGTGTATCTTTTTCTGAAACTTGTTTCTTTATCTAAAACTTCCATTTCTTCCCATTTCATTTTATGATGTTTATTGAGGCAATGATCTACTATTACACTGTATTTTGTCGTTCTTATCAACGTTCCTCAAGCATCTATTTTCGTCTATTCTTATTTTTATCTTCCTGTAATAACGTTACCAGAAAATTCTTGGGGTTTGGCCAATTAATTGGCCAAACCCCAAGAAATTTTCTGGTAATTCCCAATGATTGATATCTTCATCGCAGTGTGATTACGTTGTAACAAACTTGTGAATTGTGCCTGACGAAGGACTCGAACAAGAGTCGAAACGTTGTAAAAATTGTGAAATAAAGAGAAATCATCTGAAAAAGATCATTAAGTTGAATAACTGAAATACAATATTAGAAGTTAATAAGTAATAAATTATAAAGCTTTATGCCCTATTTCATGAAGTTTTGTCTTACCATGCTTCTTAAAATTATATATTTTCCGTCGCATTACTGTCATGATCCAACTTGACGTAGTTCCAAGTTTCATTTTGCTTTTTATGCTTCGAGTGTGCACAGCTCATCTTTCTCGACATTCACATATCAATCTCCTCGGAGAGGTGCGTCAGGAAGGAGATTCGTCACTCTTGCGAATCCACAGCCATAAAAGCAACATAATCCTTTGCTCTGTTCCTTTAAATGAAATTACAAAAGGAGATTCATGCATTTTTACTACATGAAGTTTTGTGATCAGCTAATCATCAAATTTATGGAACTTGAGGGGGGGAAACTCTTTTAGAACACCTTTTGTAAAACAGTTTACAAATAGATGAAATTCCAGGGATTTATTTGCAAAAATTAACTGAGGTAAGAGTGCATATTACTACCCTTCGTTCAAAGCGCTGCTTGAAATTCTATATCAATCATACCCTTTTTCGGACAAATCCTAAAACAATTTCACTCAGAAATTTTATTGAACTGCGTCTTGAGCAAATGATTTTTTAAATATACTGTGAGTAAAAGTGCCTTATTTTCTTCAAGCATTTGTTGAAATTGTTAGCAGGTAATTACTTTTTGACGGGTTTCATATCAACTTGGCACCCTCACAAACATTCCCGACCAATGTTAACCTTTGTTATAAAAGTCACTGTCTTTTACACACATTTAATGCGGTTTTAAAATATTATTGCTCAAATTGTATTTGATTATGAAAATTGTTTCAAAACATTTCTTGAGGTTCGAACTCGCTTATGATTCGGCTATATTTACTTCATTTCAAATAAGTGGAACTCCATATCTCTTTCATTATTACTATGATACCTTAAAATTTATTTTATGCGTCGAAAAGTTAATAAAAATAAGTTTTAAATGACCAAAATTTGAAGAACATTAAAAAAAATTTTGTATAACACGTGGCCAATAACATGCATTCTAACGCAACTATTTTCAACGCACATTTTATCAACATGTTTTCATTTGTCCACAAAACTGAAAGAAATGTAGCCAATGTCAATTCCAAAGGTGTCCATACCTGATTGCTCTCTGACAGAATTAATCTTATTCTGGTCTGCTTCAGGACGTTCACAGGTTTCCTTTTCACAAATAAATGTTGATGATTGTGTGTTAATTATTTTCATTTTAAGATACTAATGGGGTATTGAGATGGTATATTGTCATTTTTCGTTCACCAATTAAAATATTGAATAATTTTTCTAGCGCTTTCTTGCAGAGCATCGCCGTACCTAATGATCATATGGTCTTTGAAGTGATGAAGTAATTTCTGACTGAGCTAGTATTACGATTTACTGGTGAACAATAAAAGTAACATGAAATTGTATGAGTCTATTTAAATGGAAAAAAAATCTCATTAATATTAGTCAGGAAAAAGTGAGTACGAAGAACTGTAAAGGTAAAGCAATAACTCGTTTCCAGGAATATCAATGAATTCTGAAAACCGAAAGAAATATCTACCAACCGCATTAAATTATGATGTTGCTTATTCCGACAATTCAAAAATAAAAGAAAATATTTCGTGTCCAGAATCGCTCGAAAGATGCACCGTCCGTTGCACCAGGTCACTACTACGGTATGGATGTCGAGCCACTTGGCATTCGCGAGAAGAATACAGTCGCTTCCTATTGGTGAGATTCCCTGCGATTGACACGCTCTTGTGAATTGATATCTACTTCATCCCCACTCCACCCACGCATCGCCGTGTGTATTCATGGAAAATTGTCATTAAATTCTGCGTGATGCAGAAGTGACGAAGGCGACAAGAGAACACTAGCTATATCGATGGTGGAGGATAACTGATGACGGGATGAAAATGGGGAGATAAGTAAAGAGCGAAAAATGGACTGAGTAGAGAATCAATGTACCAATTCCATTAGGTAGGGAGTGTATTTGAAATTGGTTTTCTCCATTACGTTTCAGAGACATTTTTGTTCTCTTATGTAAATCTTTCTATTTGTGAAGGAGAAACAATTGTCGAGGCAAAGACGAACGAGGAATAAAGGTCTGTTCCAAGGGATCAATTGATTATAGGACAAACAGAATTGCATATTGATAGTAGAATATCGTCAATCGAAATACATTGATACTTAGTTTCAACCGTGACAAAGTTCCTTAAACGGTGACCGTGTGGTTCAGTTTGTAGAGGCATCGCTAGCCTATGGCCGTGTAACCAATAAAGCGTGATTTACATTACAGTAGAACCCCTCTTAACCTCTGGTCGGGACCGAGACCCCCGTTGGTTAGTCCGAGGTTCTTGCGAAGAATCAATTTTCATTCAAAAAGAGCCCACAATTTCATCGGGTTACCATGAGTTGTGATTCGCCATTTCAACTTATTTTATTGCACACATAAGTGAACACGGAAAAATTAAACAAACACACCTACCCTACGTCACATCACCCCGTTTTACTTTCCGGGAACTTTCCAGGAAACGCCCGACACACAATCAATGTTTGAGTCACTACCTGCCAACCATTTTACGTTGAAAGAAAAACTGTTCCACGGGATAGGACGGTTAATACGAGGACCGGTTGATCCGAGGCCGCTTAAGAAGGGCTGTCCCATTGAAGGCAATCAGAAACACACACAAGTTGTAGTTCTGTGAGTATCATGCATGAAAACATTTTGGTGCCCCGGAAAGTCCTGTGAGTGACGGCAGAAAATGATGAAGCGAAACAAAGCACTTCACGTATGTTCTAGAGTGGCGCTTACGCATGATACACCAGATTAGAACTGTGTACTCTGGAGCGTCTGCAAGTTGTGATGAGAAGTACAGGCCTAACTTTTTGTGAACGGATAGTACACACAACGCCAGTGGTGAGGGTGTGGGCACCCGCTTCTCCCCATCCTTCCTTCAACTCGACTAGTCACTCTCGAAACATTCAATGCAGACCCGTAGGTTTTGTCCTCATTTTAAATATCAAACACTATTATCTCCGACGCAAAGCTTTCTATACGACTGCTTCTACGAAGATTATACATTAATATTTATTATCGGTTGAAAATTCTGAACGTTTTTCACGTACTGACTTGCAAGAAACACGGATCATGCAAATAAATAAAATAACATATTAATTTAAACGTGTTCTATTTTTATTAATTTAATTATACTAATTCATATACCAGTAATTTAAATCATATAAATTCAGAGTCTTATTTTTCCAAATCATTATTTGACTTGTGACAATTCAAAACTACCCCTTCAAAAGTAGCATAATGATTTACGTACTTTTAATGTTTTTAGCAATAAAACGTTTAGAGCAATATTAACCTTTAGAGTAATGTTACGTTTGGAAAAATGGTTCGTATAGTGAGGGTTTTACTGTTTTGGTGAATAATTACACTACACAACTAAATATTTACACGTATATGAAACTATTTTAAAGCTAACCTCGCATTTTCGAAGTAACCCTCGTTTAGTTAATATTTTAATTCAATTTCAAAAGTACGTTATTAAAACAACTTGCAAAGCGTTAATGTAATTTATAAAATGAGTAGAGGCGCAAACGTCTTTTTATGACAGTACAAAAGATGATTCGTCTAATAACTACATATATTAGCGTCAATTCTTCTTACAATAAATCCACAAATATCGTACAGCATATTTTCTGTAGAATGACTGTTCATGTGAACCTAACATTTTAACTTTCAGCACATGCTGCCAGCATTTACAAAAATAAATGAACTATATTCACCCGTTCGAAAATTTCGCGGTCATTTTTACTTGAGAGTACAAATCAGTGGGCTCACTGTTCTGTAAAAGCAATAAATGGCATATCAAACGGTTATTTGTTTTGCTTTTATGGTAAATAAAATTTATAGAATCAATCCATACTAAGTGGTCCAGAGCATGTCGCCGCACCCCACCAGAAAAAGTTCATATTTTGTGTGTTTCTAGTATTATAGGAGAGTTGCAAAACATAATTAAAAAGAATTACCATGTCTGGTTTCAAAATAGCGGCCATTTTCGTTCTTCCGCGCTCACCGTTTTTGACGTTTGTAAGCGTTCCCGTAAGCTTTATTATCTAAAGATTGATTGGATCTAACGCCTTAAAATTACTGACATTGTGTTTAGCATATTCTACACTACAGTTTAAACAGATATTTAACTTCTATAACTACCTGTGTCTAATTGATTTCGCGTCTTAAATTAGACGTTTAAAAATGAATAAATTGGTGTTTTCGAAAGGAAGTGATAAAGTCTCAGACTTAAATTTTCTTGTGCATACACATGCGTGTACATAGATAACGTATAGAATTCCTTGAGACGTCTCCTTTCCAGGTTATAACCTTCCAAAAATCAATTTTTTTCAACTTTTCCGTTTCTTTGAGGGCTTATAACTCTGTTGGGGGACCTAATAAAAATATGATATGGACAGGAGTGAAAGACCGCCATAATTATAAACTACTTTAAAAATTACAACATTGAGATTTAACTGGAAGCAAACATATTATTTTCCAAATTTTGCTAAAACTTTTCGCTTTGGTATACAAGAATAGTCAACTTTAAAACCACAGAAACGCAACAATATGCTCCTATAAAATATAAATAATAATTTAGCGACTAAGTGTAGAATATATTAAATAAAATTGTCATAAACATAAGCTTGATAATGGTTTATAATTTTATTGACAAATTACAGGTGTGCTCACAATGTACTCACATGGCACCAGTGGTGCTTATACTACAGTAGGGATATTTTAACGGAAAACTTTCATGAAATATATGTATTTCGAAGTTAAAGTATTTATTTTTATGCTATTAAATAACACAAACATTAGCCAAACGTTCGGACACATGATTCAGCAGTATCTCTGTAAGCAGATTCTTGTAAACAGAACCCGAATGTGAATAATAAATGATAATAGTTATACAAAATGCCGTACTCATACAATTACACTAGTACTTATTTAACTGTTATGATATTTACGCAGAAAACTTAAATGAAACATTGTAATAATTAGTTTGGTGAGCATCACATTTAATTTTCTAGAAATATCTTAAATTGTAGTAGAACTTATGGAGCACGAAAAGGATCTCATCTGTGATCCTATGACAAATAATTTAAGAATGTTTTGAATTTTCGAGAGCTGTGATGTACAAGAGAAAAAACTTCGTTAGGTATTGCACGTAAAAAGAAGAAAATTCGTTCAAGATCACAGCGAGATCAGAGGATCAGAGGAGAACAACTGAAATGCTGAGAAACAAAGGGAGGTGGAAAGTTGATAAAATCACCAGCGGTGTACGAAAAGAAGAGCGAGCGTGGAAAATGTTAAGTGAAAATTAGGAAGAGGATTGCGGGGCTGGAGCGAAGGAGCCGAGGGATGGGCAGTGCAATTGACGCGCGTCCTGAGCTCGAGTGGCCATCTGCTCACGTTATCTGCTGTCCCTGATCTCTAGAGCGAAGTGCGAGTTACGAAGACCAGACTCGGGGGGGGGGGNAGTGCGAGAACGATTGAATGCGTCCCTGAATCTCTAAGGCTTCAAAACAAAATTAATTCATCACGAGTGCATTGCCATATGATTAATTTTGGGCAAAACTTTAAAAAATAATAATTTTGGTATACTTACGATTTGAGGTGACATGCGTTTGAGTTTTTAAAGGATAATGTATCGATGAGATAAGACAAACTGACCCGAAGTCTTTCCCTATACCTTCCACGAGTACAACATCCGATAAAAACACCCAGGTCTCTTCAGCTCAAAAAGTAGGATTCTGGGAAGACATGCGAGGTTGTTTGAAAAAATGCGTACCACAATACCAGCAGCTCAAGTATTCCATAACTCGCGTCCTACACGGCTTATTTCTGATATGTTTAGATAGAAGGCAGACTATATGCTATAAAAAATTCAAGTTGAAGAGCTTCTCTTCATTGCCTAAATTAATGCGAAAAAAGTCGGTTGAGATTTCTCACAAGAGTGCCCACAAAATACTCTTTCTTAAACCAGAGATTGTCGAGATTGTAGCAAACAGCAGTTTTTGTTTCAAAAAGTTGAAAAATAAACGTTTTTCGGTTCTTTGAGTTTACCAGTCCCTCACACCTTAAAATCTAACGGCAGCGTTAGATGAAAAATGGACACGCACTGAAGGTATTTATCAGTCGTGCCGTATGTATAATTGCTCCCCGGCACCGAGCACTTTTTAGGCATGTTTCGCGTGGGTATGTACCAATGAAAACAATGCGAACAAAGCGTGAGGGAGGTAGCCAGCTGCCTTCCGATATTTCCAACCTTTAAAGAAGCCCAAATTTTGAGCGCTTCTAATTACTTTATGTTCAATAACGTGTTATACCACACTGTTTTTCACATCATTTAAATGATAACTTTCCCACAATTTTCTCTGTTGATTTAAATTTTTTTGCAAAAAATATGTAAATCCACTTTTTAAATTCTCTAGGCTTTGTCTAGGGGCGGGTCTATTGTAACAATAAATCGTGAATTTAGTGTTATTTCAATTTTTAAGCACTATACTCAGAATAATCTATAGTTCGATAATAACTTACATGTAATTTTTTGCTTAAAATTACAAACATATTGACATTCTATTAGTATTATAACTCGCAGCTAACTTTTTATCTTATCTAGGAATTTTTGCTGAATTTTTTGAATCCGCCTCTGCCTTAGGGCCCTTGATCGGAATTGATGGGATGGTCCCTTGCTTGCTTCCGGAGAGTAAATTAGTTTTTTTTTCCTCCACGTGGTCATACGCAGTTTGTACTGTTTTTTGACAATAAATTTATTATTATTTATTAAAATTTATTAAATTCATTTTCAATAATTATTACGATATTTGCCTTTCAATTAAGTTTATTATCAGAGAATTATAATTATGTTTTGGAACCATTGTTGGCCAGCACAACTGACAGGTGAGAAAGAATTATTAAATACGGTTATAAAATAAACTATGTATTTAATGAGATAATAAACTATACAAGGTTAACAATAACAGTTATATTGTGAAGTAATAAATTTATATTTCTCAGTACTGTGCAAAGCAAGAAGGTGTATTATATATGTATTATTTATTTACTAGTAATACATGCTGAGAATGTTTTAAATTTTTCATAATATTTATGAAACATTTGTAGGAGTTGAGAGACATTTCAGTATATAAATTTTCAGTATATAAATTAGGACATTTCAGTATATAAATTTTGATAAAACAATATTTCTATCTTTTTCCTCAAAAAAAAGTGTTACTAAACGTTGTTTTAATGTAACCCTGCATCCTGCCTGTTTTAAATGATACATCGTTTGACGGTACTGAACGAACGTGAGCTCTATCGGTAGAAAAACTAAGTAGGAATGTAATTTACCGTCGCTTGCAGTGGGCAAGAGTCGAGTTTCTTCACCTCCTTCCTTCACCCTGGTTATTACAACGTGGATACTAGTTCTCATTTTATTTTGCAGAATGGAAAAACCTGAGAAAGCTGAGAGTAATCGAGAGGTTTCATCCGGAGATGGAACTGGACCCGGAGATGGAACTGGACCCGGAGATGGTAGTGAACGTGAGACTTCGTCTGGGGAAAACCCAAGAGATAGTGATTCTCAAGATTCGTTAGAACCAGAGAGACCCGTCTGCGCGATATGTCTGAATCCTGTCGCTAAATTCAACGCGTTTTTGGATTGCTGCACCCACCAGTTCTGTTTCGACTGTCTGGTGCAATGGTCGAAGGTACGTCACTTTGTCCAAACTTTGTTGTAGTTTAAATCATTTTGAGTACCATGGTCATGTTTTGTGTATATTTCTTTCGTTGAATCAAGTATCTGATAATTTGTAGATTAAACCCGAATGTCCTCTGTGCAAGCAAAGCTTCCACTTCATATATAACAGTGCAATGTCAGAAAACGGTCCAGCCGTAGCAGAACTTGAATATCCATTTCCTGAACATGAAGAGTTCTACGATTTCAGGTGAGTTTTTACTCTTCTTGAGCCAAATATTTGAGCTGTAGAAATCTTCATAGTTATCTACAGAAAATTTAATAGGTACGAAACTCTTTTAGCAATTGGGAGACCTTGCATTGCGTATTCCGTCCGTACAACTCATTAGTAATCTTCCCATCAACTGGAACAAAAAATAAATGAAACTTTTCCCTTCTCTGCTGATTGCTCCAAGTACAATTCATCTTGGAAAACAGAGGTATCGTGTGTTTTTCACAGAATAGTGAGTGTTCGTGGTGGGTATCTGGACATAATTCATCTCTTCTCATCTGCAAGGGATAGACAAAACTAGTCTTAGTATGTGTAATCGTGTGAAACGTACTGGTTCATTGGATAACGACAGCTGGAATAGTGACAGTCCACTGTAAGATTTTTATTAACAAGGGTGTAGCCACCATGAATGTCAAATCTGTAACTAAACCACTTTTTGTCATATTTACCGAAAGGAAATTTACATCGTGCTCCCACTAAGGGTTATCAAAACAACCGAACGAACAAATGTTAAGGTTAAAGCACCTACGTCTGAAACCATTATTTACTTCGGTAACAATTGAAATATTCAACAAGAACAAGAGGAACAAGTTGCTGATAAATTTTGTCTGGTGGTACTTTTAGTTCAGTGGAACTCTTTGTCTGTAGTACATTTTCTCCGGCATTAATTTTGCATACTGTTCACGCTCTTCTTCTATATGATTCAGCTCCTAAACTTTTCTTCGTAATATAAATTTTCGTGCAAATATTCAGTGCATTCTCATATGCAACAAGGCGTAGTTGGTGTTACAATTCCTTCCCATTTATGATAATAATAATCCCTGTTTGAAATGTTCCCAAGGGGTGCAAATAAATGTCTGACACCCATGGTTACAATTGGGGTGACCATGGTTACCACTCATGGGAACAGGTGTGACCATGGATGTCACCCACGGGAGTAGGAGTGTGACCATGGGCACACCCAGTGCCACCTGTAGTAGAAAGCCTTGAACAGCAAAATGGCATCATTGCTTGTACGCTTCGTAGTAGTCCGGTGGATTAGAAACACGAATCCACATGGAGAAATTGCGGAATATCAGTTCCTCGGCAATAATTAAATATTTTCTCAGTGTTCATAAATGATAACCATTGATTTCTTTTATACGGGATGTTTCTTGATATAGCAAGATGATATTTATCGTACGACATAAAACGTCATTCTACCTAGAAACAAGATTTTTATAAAACTTCGGAACAAAAAATAACTTTCTAACCTCAGTTCTAATTACTCCTAACTCGAGTAATAAGGTCAGTAAAAACATTACAACCAGTATACGATATATTAACAACTCACAAATTAAACAGATTCAAAAATAAAATGTAAATTTGAATATCTCAGTAAAGTTTGCAATTTTCTTTTTTTGCTTCCACTGAGTTTACGCTCATTGACATATTTTGTAAAATTATTAAGGATTACATTGGCAAACACAGACTTAACTTTTCTCACAACATTTCTTAAATTATTACCACATACACAAGAATTGAAATTTTCAAACACATCATTACCCTCTAAACTTCGCTCAGTTAGTCCCATTAAAAGTACCTTTCGTGTGCTGCATTTCATAAACTTATCCTCAAACATACTATCATTAATAACATATAGGAAAATTGCATACATATGAAATAACATGCATCTCACATTGTCACTGGGCACTGATAGATCTCCACTCTGCAAATAATCAAAATACCCATCTTGCACTTCAACTCCTTCATCAGACCGCAAAATATCAATGCAAATGGAGCAACTGAGTTCTTTACAAACTGAATGTGCTCCGTAAGCATCTACATATTTTTGTGCCGATTCATCCACTTCACAACTACTGAGGTAATCATTGCTTAATACACGAAGGAATTCATGTAAGGTTGATGTCTCTCCATTACATTCATAATTAAATATACCCAGTATTTCCTTAAGAGATAAATGATCTGTCATTGAAAAAAAAAATTGTCTCAATCTCAATTTTTTTCTGACTCTAGTACTTGCTGAAAAGAAATATTATAATTACATCTAGAAAGATGTCTATATTGTCCAAACCTCTGCTCTAAATTATTCGTCTGAAATTTGCCCAATAGTACGTAACAAACTTTAAAATTATGCAGAGCAATCTCCAGCACTTCTAATAAAACTTGAGTACTTCTTTCCAGTGCATTGAAGGTGTCATGTGAGAGTCCTGCTTTTATGGCGAGGGATAGCATTTTCCATCGTTTCACCCACAATAGGAACTTCTCGAGAAATTAAAATTTAATATCTTCCACAATAGAAATACTATCAGACCATTTGTAGAGCTGATCACTTCCTTTAAGAATACTTAGAATTTACAATGTACCACCACTTCTGAATGATTTCCATGAACTGTGCAGTTTCTGAAAATTCATATTTTGTTAACAGAGCTGAAATAGTAGATGGGTGGAAAACTTTTACAGCCAAAGGAATTTTCTGATGTTCAAAATTTGAAGGGTACAGAGATTCGTCACTTAAATTATAAGCTTTTTTTACCAATAAATTTTTCTCTTCTTTACCAAAGTACCTGAAAAACACAAAGGAGGCTGTTTTCTCCTCTCCACTAGAAAAATAAGAATATATGAAATTTTAAATTGTCATTTCTTTTCAGCCAACTGTTCCTTTTATTTTTAAATATATGAACTGCGTCATACATTAAAAATATTTTGTCAATTTCATAAGACGGGTTTTTAAAAAAAAAGTGGGAATGGGATAAAAGGGAATACACGTTCTGATTAATTGTTATCAGTTATTACATATATTAGTTTGAAGTTGAAGTCTTGGACAAAATCGATCACTTGAAGAGTTACACTTTTCAATTCGTCTCCTGCGACCGAGTTAACTGGTTATAACTTGACTTCTTCTTTAAATGAATAAAAAGAAGAAACTATCATAAATGTTGCAACAGTGTTTGCTAAATTTATATTGGTATTCCACAGTGCTGTTCTTTTGGAACTGTTGATTGCAGTATTTTCTGCAATATCAACAATAGATTGAGATTTGAAACTCAGGATATTATTTACGAAAATTTCATCCACAAATAAATTCACATTCCCTTTCACTTGAATTTCTGGCAATGTGTTGTAGATAATGAATGGATTTCATGGTATTACTATCCGGTTCTACACAGAAAGATGCTGTCACGTGTTTGATATATCTTTCAGTAGGTAAAAACATATGCGTACACAAAATTAAAACATGGCACTGACAAGGATAGAGCAAAAAGAGAAAACAAACTCGTTGTAGACGAGTACTTGGGTTTCTTCAATAGCACTAATCGTATTTGGTCAGAAAGGAACTGCAATTTTTTTTTAGTATGGAAAATTTTCTCTCTCTGCAGTATTGCAGCACCTAACTAGGGTAATCTTGCATTTCAGAAAGATTCTCCACACTTTCCTTCTCATTATATCCTGTACTGATATTTCTTCTCATTATGTTTTCAATTTGCGACCACCTATTGAGTCTATAATAACTGGTCAAAACCAAGTGCAAATCTTTGGGAGGAATATCTATCGCATTACAGTTAATAGACACAAATAAACTCTTATCGATTTTCACACTCCAAAAGACTTTCGTGTGATTAGCACTATTTACAATAAATTATCATCCAAAACACTAATATTTACATCAACATTAAGCAAATAAAACCATAAACATTCTTTCTGCTTTTTCATCTTCCAATGATTAACACCATCAATTTTTGATTGCATATTGCACGCGAGATTTTCAAAGTTTGCAATATCATCTGCATGTAAAAATTCTTCATTTCTTGTCTCTTCTCTTTTTACTAGTTCTTTCCTTCTCTGCTGTGGATCTAGTCTAGGCAAGGGTGTTTCTTTAGAGAGGTATGATAGCACACCACTAACTTTACAAGGAATATCATTTTTCTGAAATCTGGACTGTCCAAGTAGAATTTGCTGCATTGCGCCATTTTCCGGCCTGTACGGTTGATAGTGAATAATATCTTTGTCATGAAAGTGTTTTTCACTCTCAAATGCTTTGGAGGGTTTCCAGTCTGGGAATGGCAGCAAGCCACTTCTTTTTCAATTCATTATTCGTAGGGAACTTGTGCTTACAGCCGGTTCTCCGGCGCTCGCTGAACTATCGTAATTAGATTTACATTGGGGGACGAAGCATCTAGAAAAAAAGAAATACATGACTGATAAAAACGCTTATTCCTTAACCCTCCGCCTACCAGTGGGGTCCTTTCGGACCCCAGAACATCTTTCGCGACATGCATAAGGGACCGTTATCAAGGAAAATGGTTCATATGCTATGACCTTGTACCTTTTATTCTTCTTATTGCATCACTACCCTTTAAAAAAAAAATATTTTGAAATAATGCATTATTTTTTCAAAAATATAGCACCGACTACCGATGGGGTCTATATGGACCCCGTGAACAAAATGTATTAAATATTTTTTCTATTTATGAATATCATATGGTTTTGCGTTTGAACTGTTTTGCTATTGCTTTACACGAAATATTTTTTGATATTAGCTTCTTGTAGACCATTCTTCGACACTTTCATATTGTGTAAAGCAACATAAAATAACATTTGACTCTATCTGTGTGATATGATTTAGAACCGCAATTTTTTGAAACTACAATCTCCAGCTTGTGGGACAATAATACATTCTTCCTGGTTGACTGAGAGTCTGGTTGTGTCCACCAGTGAAAGATTCCTGTCTTCGCAGAATTAATTTTGAAGTGCGAGTTCATGATAACGGAATGTATATGCACACCGACATACTTTTCTCACCTATATCTTCAATTTTAGGCGCATAAGTAACCTAATGCTTTATGATCTGACAGAAGTTTAGCTTCAAAGTATTTTTCCGTCTTATGATGAATATGAAAGTGACGTATCCGGTGAAATTTCAAATTTTTCTTCATACTACGTTCACAATTTGAACGAATCGATTTATCATGAATGAGTTGAGTTTCAATAAATCAAACAATGAGAGGAAAAACAATGAAACAAATAAAAAGAGGACTTAAGAAAATGAAATGATTTGGCATTTCGAACTAATGGTTCAGTCGCATGGACAACTAGTAGGATGTGATATTTTACGTCAGCAGTCTGGTCCAGGAGCTCAGGCCTTCGCAGATCGTAACATTGTTGCGATTGTTTCATCCTATATGTTTTTGATGCAGAAAAATGTGTAAAATACAACTGAAAACTTGAATGTTATAGTAAGAATAATCGAGGGTGAATCATGGAAAAACAGGGACACAGAAAAAAATTGTCATAGTTGATAGAGATCTTCTAGAGCAAGTTAGTATATTATCCTTTACTAAGAAAGTAAAGGTGGTAATTCTACGTATGAGATCCAGTCATACTCATCCTAAAATTGTCAATATCATAGCGTACGAAATCACACGATGTTAGATTTACAGCTGTAGTGCAAATGACGTGGACACCGACGATCCGACAATTCGATGCTACAGTGCCCATTGACTGAGAAAGAGATGGCCATTATTTATTTTCTAGTACATAAACACATTCAACGACACCCGGAAATTGGAATTGGTCTCCGGTGTATTTACACCTGTTCATGAAGTTTTATTTAACATAAATGAATGATTATGATTTATAAATAATTGGTACAGAAGAAAAAAATACAAGTGTATTTGCAAGGAAACCGCAGATAGTAATGAAATTTTTATTGTTCTTTTTTTAAAAAATCATCAACAAATTGAATAATTTTTTTATCTACAACAACATCCCTCCACTATCCCCATTCTACTTACAATGCTCTTGTTCAACGAACAGCTATTACCCGCACCGAGCTTTCGTTCTTGAATTTGCATTTCTGTGAGAGATGGTAAAAACCTCAAATGGCATCCTCACTCCATGAGCATCCTAATTGAGACCACAGGTGTTAACCATATTTTTACTTTCATGGGAGAAGATTTCTACTAATGGTGGAAACCAAAGAGGTAAGTTTGCTCACATGGATGCCATTTGTGTTCTTGTAACAAAAAAGAAGTTCCCAAATGTACCCAATAAATTTAAAATAGAATTTCTTTCTATCATAGAAGAAATGCTTTTTATAACATCTTCACTGTAAAAAAATCCTCTGAGACTTCTTGTTCTCTCAACACCATCAAAATTACTGATCTCATGATGTTGAGATAAATAAGGAATCTGATTGCAGTAAAAACACTAGATTAATGCTTGCACCATAGAATGTTTCTCTTTCAACTATACTTACAATCTAATAAAATACTATTTGCTTTGTGGAGATGCAGTAATAATTTTCAGTTTACCAATTCCAAATAACTAAATATTGTTTTATTCATTTAAGTTATTATAGTAAAATTACAATAGTTTTGTGAGTTCAGTACACAAATCATACATTGTCTTTAAAAGGCTGATCATGATCTTTGGTAAGTAAAAGACATTCACACTCACACGCACGCACGTGCGCACCCACACACTCACATATTAAGATTATAATAATTTTTAATTGTCTATGTATTATAAGTTAAATATTTATAAATTATTAACATCGGAGGGCCAGTTATTCATACCCAATGCTTTGGGTGACTACGATGATTTATTTTCTAATTTAAATAAGTACATCAAATGGTATAAGGATCATTGATCTCACAATATAAACTCCATTTCAAATAAATTTGTGTCAATACTTTAGTTTTTTCCTGCGTCATTTGCCTTTATTGACATTTGGTTTAATATCAAAAGGAAATGGAATTGGTTTATGACCATTTTTTCTTCTAGTACATAATTATGTTATAGAAAATTACAAATGATATAATCAACTTGTTACACAAGGATGTTCTTTTCTTTAGATAACAAGAGGTTTTAGATTGAATTGATTTTTAAAACAGTTTTGATATTCCTAACATACATAAAATGAGCAACATATCTTAAAGATACCAAATATGTCTTTAAATATATATGATTCTAATATAAGATACAAACAGCTTTTCATGAGAGATGAGAAAACCAGGGGAAAATTATTACCTCGAAACTCAGAAATTTACAAAATACACCAAACGTTTCATAATTTTGATTATATTAAGCTCTCAGCAAACAGAAATTTACACCAATTGCTGATATAGGATAAGTGGTAAATAACCATAATTCATAAATTCTAAATGCAGTACATCATATTATGTGGTCAAGTATTTATTAATATTATCTACTACCAATTAGCAATCAACCTGTGAAATATTTCCATGCTAAGGGATGAATTCCTACAGTAGAATATAATAACTCTTAAATATTATTATATTTAAAAATTGTTTTCCTTTTTTGTGATATAATGTATTGGGCAACTGTTTTCTTTTCTTTTCTTTCATCTTTGTATTTGGATATTTGTTGAAATCGGGAGGGTTTTTTAGTGGGTATGGTCGAGATATTCGGCGAGTCCCACACACGGGGAAGAGTCATTACGGCTCTTCTCTATGGTGCGAAACTGCATTTTTCCCTACTTGCATGGGCTCTAACGACCTTCGATGTTGGCGAGCCCTAAAGCCCCACGGAAATAAATAAATATAATAACTCTCAATCAAGAAGATAAAAATATAAGTGAAGAAAATTACCCTTTTTATGATAAAGAATGTCATAGGCTCTCTTAATCATGAAGTTTCTTTGGCATCAGAGAACATAACATACCTAAAATATATAGATAAATAAATTACTAAACATATAAAATATTTGTTGAAGATTTTTAAAAATTATTAATATTGATGCATTATATAATAAACAAATGGTACCCATGATTTTAAGTCATTGCACAGTCTAAGCCGTCATCCTAATTGAGAATTTTGTGGGTCTCCCTCTATTGCTTAAGGTAAATATCGGGATGATCTCTTGATTGCTACCCCAGAGTAAAGAAGAATTTATCCTCCAATTTTAGTTACAGTTATTCATGTAAGTATGTTTTATATTGTATGAATGTTTTATTATTTTATATTATCGTATGTTGTATGTATTGTATGCATGAGAATTGTGGTCAGGCGGAAGAGGGCCTGAGTCTCACCATAGAATAAAGTCATTTTTATTATTATTGTATCATTATTAATCTTACAAACTTCAAGGAACATACAAATATTATAATATACTTTAAAAAGAAAAGAAAATTTAAAAAAAAAGAAATTTAATTATACAATTTAGTAGTCCCTAAGACTGGTAAGTATGCAGCATATCTAAAATTAATAAAGGAGAAATGTATAAAAGAAACCCAAATTTTCATTAGTGCTCCTACATACTATAAATAGTTCATTTCTTAATCACATTTAAAAGCACTCCAAAACTATTACTTGAAGGTAACTGAGTTATTCTATCAGGTTAACTCACAACACTCATTATCTTTAGTAAATATGTATTCCAATAGATGAACATCACTTTTATTTCAGGTACAAAAAACACTGCCCTTTCAATAAAAAGTCATCTAGTATATTACATTCATTATAAACATATCAAACAAATTTATTTTACTGATGTATCACTATTTATTTTAAATTGAATCGAAATAGTCACGGATGTGTATTATATATTACCTTAACTAAATCAATACTTTTGTTTCGAAATATTCACCTTCTTGCTTAAACTCTTGAAATAAACATGTAATATCAGTCTTGACTCTTGAAATAAACATGTAATGAAGCAACATAGTTCGAATAAAAAATACAATATGAAGTATCGTGCAATAATTTGTGCTCTTTCTCCACAGTTTTAAGGAATATTTAATAAAAAATGTTTCACGACTCTTCCTATTTTCAGAGTAAACTTTACTACTGACGCGGAGACTGCAAGAACGGTTCTGAGTATTGAAGCGTTCACTCCAGGCAACATTCCTCGACCACCAGTCCCCAGCACCATCGCTGAGGCTGAAGCGCTTCAGTTCAGATACGACGTTTATAACAGCGGTTGGTGGGTTGATCCATTTCCTGATTCCCCTCGTCAACTTCGGGAATGTTGCCCAGCATATTTGAGGTAATACTGAATCTGTGTTACCATTGGATAGTCAAACCTTACAAACACATGAAGTTTATTATGTTCTCCAGTACAGTGTAGTAGAAGAATTGTCTATTTTTTTAATTTATTGGTTTGCAGGAGGAATCCCAATGAGATGCAAAGGTTTATTCCTTGGTTAAACAGGGAACTGAGAGCAATGGGAGTTGCACACGCGACGTTGGTAGTGCAAGAGGTACTCCTTGTTCTGTTAAATAATAGGATCGAGAGTCCTACGTTTCTCCGTTTCATGACTCTCCGAGTTGGGGAGAGAGCTATGCACTTTGTGCACGAATTCACCCAATTCGTCTTCTCTTCTTTGGATATGTTGGAATTTGATGAGCAAGCGGTCTACCCAGGCCGCGAACAGCTTCCTCCCGCGCAATCTGGGCACCAGTCTCCTAAACGCGAGAGTGAGTCTCCAGAGCCCGGTCCATCGGGCCTCTCCTGCCAGTCTCGGGCCACTGCTCGCTCATCAAGCCCAGACTCATCTCCATCCACGAGGAGAGTGTCTGATGATGTGAGTAGTCGTCGAAGACCAAGAGACGATGCACCACGCGGAACCTCGTCTTCGGAGGATTCGTCTCCTGCGAGGGAAAGATATAGCCTCCGTTCGCGATCCACACCCGCGCAACGGCCCAAGAGTGGGGGTTCCAAAGGAGCCAGAGGAAAGAAGAGGGGGAAGTAGTTAGTAAAATTATTATATTTCCCCACTTCAAAAAGAAAAAGCATTTCAGCATCTCAAAAGTTTCTTTTTGCAAAGGATTTCTACTTTATTAATTACTGCTGTAGATTTTTAGTAATTCCATGTATATTATTGCGGTGTTTCTGTCCTTTACTATAATTAGTAGTCCTTTAGTAGTATTTCCCGTATTTTAATTTCATGAAACTTGCATTAAGAACATTTGTAAGATTAACACAAAACCTTGTTGAAGTATATCCAGAGGAATAAAAATTGATTGAAATTTGCAATATTTTGTGTACTTAAGATTGATTGATTTGAATAAACGAGTTACGATAAACGATCCAGTGGAAGGAAGAGGGGGAAGTAGTTAGAAAGATTATTTGATTGCCCTGTTTCAAAAAGAAAAACAGCATTTCAGAAACGAAATCATCTTTGTTTATAAGTTTCTTCTTGCAAAGGATTTCTACTTTATTAATTACTGCTATAGTTTTTTTAATAATTCCATGTATATTATTGCTTGTTCCTGTTTTTTAGTATAATTAGTAGTATTTTAATAGTCTTTTAGTAGTATTTCCTGTGTTTTAATTTCATGAAACTTGCATTAAGAAAATTTGTAAGATTAACACAAAATCTTGTTGAAGTAATCGAGAGGAAGAATAGTTGATTGAAATTTGCAATATTTTGTGTACTTAAAATTGATTGATTTGAATAAACGATTTTATTAGTGAAATTGAATGTGAAATTATTAATTGTTTCTCCTGTCTAAAGTCGACTGAATTCATTTACTAAATGTAATAAATTTCAACAATCTGGCATGTATACCCTATAAAAATTAATGACTGAAAAAATTGCTTATTCTTGTGAAATTAGTGTTCTCTTTTCTGAATCCGACTAAATACTTAAACGTGATGTAACAATTTATCAGAATATTCTGCATACTGTCATATTTCTTCGTTGATCACATTTTCAGCCTCCATATTAACTAAATACGATATCTTGCGTTTAGACTCAAATCAAATAATTTCTTTTGTTATGCCAACGTTTCGATATAATCTATATCTTCTTCAGGGCTAACCATGTAGCTTAGATCATAGTCAGAACAAGTATTGCTTGCTGGTTGTAAGGATGAGTGCAGATATAATGGTATAAAATGGTTGTGGTTCTTTGAAGGAGAGTATGTGCAGGATGGTTATGCATTAAGAATGTTGCAATCTAAAATGTTTCAATACGCTATTACCTTAATTAGAAAAAATAATATAGGGTAATACTGATTTTAATAGCTTTGATTTTAGATATTACATGGTTGGCTTGTTGAAACTGATTGTGTTTTTCACAAAGCTCATACAAAGACATATGATATGTATGAAACAAATAAGTTCATCTAAACATGTATGCTAGGTTGATTAGGTGAAGTCAACCAATTGTTCTGATGCAAGAAGAATTAAGTTTACAATGAGCAGTTATTTACCAATTAATATGAAATAGTAATCAATATAATAGATAAATGTTATTAACATATAATATATATCAAACTATTTTTAAGATTTCTAGGAACTAATGGATAAAGAAGATATTTTCTTATTGGGAAAAGTAAATTGTTCAAAGTAACCCTCATTGTTGATCCATAATGATCACTGTACATTAAATTATTTCCATAAATTTTGAACAGAAAAAGGAAAGAAAATAAGATGCTTGTGGTGCCTAATTTCAATTATTTGCCATCGTGATAACGAAATAATATTCTTGAACGTGTTTTCATTTTCATGTGCATTGGGTTTATAAGTTATTACAATAAATTTATTTATCTTGACATGCCTGAATCCCCCGAAGTTGATCTTCCTTCAGTGCCCTAGAAAGTAGAAATGCCTAGTTGATAGATCTCACTCTGGTTTCATGTTGTATCAATATTTCTCTCTCTTCCTTGATCGTTCTTAGAATTCTGTTTCTCCTGACTCAATCTCTGTATACTATAGATCCAAAGGAATTGCTTTGTTCTCCAACAGAGACTGAATCAATGATGTGTAAGCAGCTTTCTTCTTGAATGCAACTTTTTTTTGGTGAATTCTGATCAAAAATTAAGTGATGTACCTGTTCTCCGTGTATCATAATTTATAAAACTCATGGAGGCAAGAAATAAAAATTACTTCCCGATTTCGTGTTTCAAGTATTTCTGTTCTCGTTATGTTTGAATTTCACGAAGTTTCTCTTCTTATTTGGTTCGTAAACGGTTACGGAAGATTTTCAATAAAATTTATTTTTAGACACATTTATACAAATATACCAAAAAGTTAACTTTATCAATTAACATGTAGTATCTAAATTAGTTTATACAATAAATTAATAAGCTATTAATAAACTAAAAAATAAAGTTTTAACTCACAACTTCCGAGTACCTTCTCGTGGAGAAGTATTTGCAACGTCAACAGACAGGTGAAAATTACGACGGACCGGGACTCGAACCCGGGATGATCTGCTAATGCCGCAGGTGTGCTATCCACTGCACCATCCAGTTCGACTCCCATGTCTGTACACAACTTCCACCTGACCTGATCCGGTGAGCCTGGGTCACATTCTCCTTCAGGGGATAAGTGACCACAGGCGGCTCCAATGCTTAATGGATAAAACCATTTAACGATTTCAGGTTTGTATGAAAGGAGATAGTTTGGTTTTGTGCTTCATTACAACGAAAGGTTTGACAGAGAATAATAGTGAGCGAGTTTAGTATTTATTTCCGCGTTGCATCTTAGTCTACTCTTAATATTAGTCAAAGCATAGAAGTCATAGAATGAATTGTTGAACTTACGTCTATCACTTTCTTAAATATCACGATTTTGATATAGGGAATCTTAAATTTATAAGTACATTACCCTATGTTCCGACCGTCTTCTAGATAAGAAGTTGAATAAAATAAATATTTTCGATTGATAGATATTTGAATATTCAAAAATACTGGAACATAAAAGGAAAATAAATTCATCGGGTCACACTGTAGTATTGTATTGAAACCGATCATTTGATGGGTAAGAATAATACCAAAATATTAGATAAGCAACAAAACTAGGGTCAGAAGGGTAAATTGTAAACAAGAGGTAAATGTAAACAAATGATCTGGATGCAACATAAACACTAAAAGATGGTCAAAAATAGTCGGTGACACCGTGCATGAAATATAAAAATTGCTCATCTTTCAATCAAAAATTGATTAGATACAACCTCATGAAAGTATTATTTGACTGCTTTTGTATTTTGTTTTGTGGTACGCTTATAATGTTTCCAATCGTAATGGAGAAAATATAGTATAATGATATTGTATTGTCATGTACCTATGTATCTAAAATATGTATTTATTATGTTGCAACACAATTAATTGATTTTAAATGAATTTGAATTTCGCGGGTCCACAATGGAGTGGCGATTATAATATAAATTATAATGAAAGGGTTCTTTTAAATTTGCGCGGGTTTACTCAGTGGTACCAATATCAATTTAGAAATTAACTCCATACTTATTGTACCAACTTTTCTGTAATAAAAAACAAACATGATGGTAACATGAATCGATCACTTACCTCCATTACTTTGTTGCCAAATAATTGGAATTTTTTAAAAGATGGGGTTCTAATTTAATTAAAACAAAATTACTAAATATGAGATGATTTTCAAACAAGGTCGTGACTTCGACAGTATTTGATCGTGAAACACGCATTAATCCTTCGTAAAGAAAACACATATTTTGTTCAAAACTATTGGTATAATTATCCTATCTTTTTATCAAGAGTACATCAGAAATTTCTCCTCCTTTACAACACAAAATTTACAATGACGCATCTCCCTAAATTATAACACAACATGCAAATTACAACAAAACGTACTATTATTTCTCAAAAAAGATTACACGTGATTACTTGATCAATAATTTTTCAATCTTACGACTAACATCTTAAACACTCTTGATAGGTAATTGCCATAACATAAATAAAAGAAATTAATAACTATAAAAATAAAATCAAAATAGGGTTGCTGAGAGAAATGATGTACACTTCACTACACAATACTACACTTCACTAATTTCACACCGAGCATTTTCTATACCCTTAGACTCCAATCACCTCACTACACTTCACTGCACTTTACATAAGTTCTATTTCAACGAAGCAAGAAAACGGTTGCGGAAACATTTTACACTTTTTTATATGTTCGAAAGTTTTGCTGCAGGTAAGTTATTCCAGTCTGCAATAGTTGTATTCACAAAGGAATATTTACCAATATCCATTTTCTGTTTCCTACATTTTATTTTACGCTTGTGCACGCCGCGACTAATGTAATTCAGTTTTTGTAGCCTAGCATTCACTGATTTCCATGCAGGTTCTCCCATGTAGGCTTTAAAGAGAGCACAAAGACGCGCTAACTTTCTTCTATTGGAAAGTGTACCCCATTCTATATTAATATTACGTGTATTGTCCCTAACAAAATTCGTGGCCTTTCTTTGTATCCGATCTAATTCATTGATCTGACCCTCCCTATACGGATCCCAGCAAGCGGTTTCGTACTCTTAGCGGCATTCATTCCAGCATTCAAACCATTGAGGATCGGACGTCGTCCATCTTCAGCTTCCTTGATCTAGCGTTTATCGCGAGCACAGCGTATCTTACATTGTTCATATGGTCGATACTCGATCGTTCTCGACCCGTAAGTTTATTGATCACTTGCCCGCACTTACTACGAAGTGAACTACATGAGTGGTGTGTTCAGTTAGTCATTGAACTCGAATGATATTGATGAAGACAACTTAGAATGTCAATGTCATAATGACAATGTTGCCTCACTATGTGAATCTTTGAGTGTTCAATATCACAAACTTAAAACTCCGAACCTCAAAAGTCTGCTATCGATCGTAATTGATATCGGAATCAAATCCTGGAATGTCGAACCTTAGAAAAATCAAAATCTTAGAATATTAAAAATCGAATTGTTCAAATCTCACACGAAACTCCATCTAAAATAATCTCCTCCCCCTCCCGTCAACGACACGAGTCGTGTTAACCACGCCTCCGACATACGTCATAATCCCATTTTACCAATCACAATTCATTCTAGATCCCTACTAGGTCTCATGTGACCACTTTTCATTGGTCAATGGCCTGATAGTCGCACATTCATTTGACCAATCACGTTCCCCCCTTCACGTCGTGTGTAGTTGTCTGTAGATCTTAAACAGTTACAACGCTCCCCTTCCCCTTTTGGGACTGTTGGAGCCCGGTGACAAAGACTTTCTCTTTTTCCATTGTGCAAAACACGGGTGAGACTTTGGAAATTTGCCCTTGGTCCCCCAAAGCGGATCACAGACCTCGCCTCTTGTGTTAGAAACTTACGATAAACATTCGCCCTCTTTCACCTCAATCGGTTGACATAAACTCACGCACTCTCGTTTATTTTCCATGTCGCAGTGTATTTCCATCTGGTAAGGTTAATAAACCAAAAATGTTTAAATTTAATCAATTGTGTAAATAAATTAGATATTTGTTACAATATCCAACATCTGTTGAAGACTTGGGTCAAGGTCAAAATGTCATGTAATATACTTAAGGAATAAAATATCACTTGTATGAAGATAACCATATTTGACATAATTCACATAATTATTTGCTTATATAAAGTATACAATTGTTCGATTTGAGTTTTTGGTTGAGTAAAAAAAGCCGTACGAACCGTCCTCGATATAGCTTTCTTCGATTGTACTTACGCTCTTAGCGAAATGTTGGGTTGGGAGCGGAAGAATACACTCCCGCACACCTTACGTTTCCGAGTGGCGAGCAACGGCTGCGCGAAATACTCTTCGCCGCCTTCCACCACAATGTTGTCGAAATGCGCGCAGCTGCCGGTTTCCGCTGCACTGCGGTTGAGATTCGCTCGCAGCGTCCGTCGGGTATACGCTGCGTAATGGTGCCTGCTGCCCCCCCTCTTCCTTCCCCCTCCAACCACTACCGCTCAGCGTCGTTGTCGACGTTAATCTGGCAGCGAGTTGGACACCAAAGACCACGTTGTGATGTGCTTTTCTCTCATCCCTACCCCGTTCTCCACGTTCGTCACTCCAAACATCCTCTTAGTTGGCCCGCCTCCAAGACGATGGTAACTTTGTTTCGATCTTCGAAAAATATTTCTTCGAAAACGAGTGCAGTGTATTGTGAAGGGGGAGAGGAGGGTGTGGAGAAAGGAGAGAGAGAGACTGGAGAAATGCTGGGCACAGAAGATAGTCGTTCCATTCGACGACGCTGAGAAAACTGCGGAGAAGAGAAAATCTTAAGAATGAAAGAAGACATAAAAAAAGAAGGAATGGGATGCTGGAATGTGCACGGAAATGCGTTGGGAGCACGATGATGCTATAAAAGTTGAAAATTGTTTTCACAATTCAACCACTCCCCCAAAACTGAATTCTTAGATTGAGCCATCATAAATCGACCGCATTTCCTCACTGAACCCCGTTTTACCACGAGCTGTTCCAGTTTTTCTGCGTTTCGATTTGAAGTTAACTTCTGAAGCAACTGTCGTCTAGAATTTGGAATATATTTGTCTCCGCGTAATGAACTTTTTGTCAAATTGGCCTCTTTTATGTCGGTATGTAACTTTTAGAAGTAGCCATAAACCCATTTATTGCCGAATTAGAAGTAGTGGAAGGGAATGTCGACCTTCTTTAACGCTGTTACAAGTCCTTTAATTCTTGTGGATGATGAAGGAAAACATAAGAAGACGAGGATATATAGTTTGTATAAAAAACAAGAACAATATTTATTAACATGTAAATATTTAATGATGTGTAACATGTTAATATGTATTGTGACTTAACACAACACACTCCCGCCACACCCGGTCTCCGTCGTCACACCCGCCGTCTCCGTCGTCACACCGCCTTCTCGCTATTGGCAGCGTGGGGTCACGCTCCTCTGACCACTGGCGCGGAGCTTCGCCGGTGAGTCGCGTGCGCTGTCGCAGAGAACGGAACGGGAAATACAACAACCCGCTCATGGAGATTATGGGGCAGTATAGTAGACACAAGGTACTAGTATTCTGTGAATCTGTATATGTCTGTAAATATGTACATATATTTTCCCGTTGGCTATCCGTGGTTCCTAACGGTGCTTAACGGACACACCAGTTGCCATAAGATTTAATTCTATTATATTCATATTTGTGGCAAATTACATAAATTAACATTTATTTTGTTTCGTTAACATTATAATGTATTGGTAGATCGTACACGATTATGACTAAAAGTGCGGACGGAACAACTGGCAGGTTCCTTAAGGGTGAATACCAGGATATTGTACGCACAGCCCACGGCAAATACAGGGCCAAATCACTGGCGAACGGGTCATCATTCCCGCCAAAACTACACTGTATTGTATCTGTATTGTAAAAAGCAAATAAAAAACCTTTTTCAATTCATTATTAAACATTATACATACTTGATCAACTCAGTAAATTTTCCGGACTAGATAATGGTATTTTGATCATTTAAGGGATCAATATCTTCTACCTTCCGTATAGATGTACGTACATAAGGGTTGACAGCAAAAAGTAAAAAGTAAATATTTTGAAATATTTTCACAAATATTGTTTCACTTGATTATTTCATCAACGTATTCAGTCTATTGTCCATGTGCTTATATTACATAGACACACATATCATATTATTGAATCAGTTCATGCGAAATACGTGGGTCTTAAATTGTTTCCATCCGAAGGAGAAAAAGGGCATTTCAATGTTTCCTGTTGACGCTCGTTAATGACTTCTGGATGGCTGGAAGTGTTTACTCTGGACAGGCGCTGGAGCGGCAATTAAAGTCACGCCTCTCCACCCCTCGATCACTCGCCACCACCTCTCCTCGAATGGAACAAGAACAGAAGATCGAACTGAGAAGTTGGTCTATCAAATACTGTTTTTTCAATTGGAAGCGAAAACCAGCTGCAATGAGATCCGTGTCAAGTAGTCATTTTCTCGCATATCTAAAATGAAGATGATTGTAATAAGAAACATTTGACTGCTAAAATTTGACAAAAATTTCTTGTATATGGAAATTTAGTCTTTATGTGTTCTGTCACCAGATGCCTAGAAATAACTCATCAAGTTTTCATCTTTATCTTTTTCTTTGATATATGACCGGTATTAACCAGAAGTATGACCAGGAGCGTACCTAGGTGATGGCGTTGGGAGCGGGGGCGGGGAGGAGTCCGCTTCTGATCTCATCATGTTTACTGTGGCAATCTCTTGATAAAAGTATAAAAAAGACTAGGGGATTCAATGGATAAAATCATTGAGTTTACATCCGTATCATACGCTGGGTTCGAACCCCTTAAATGTTTACTGGTTCTCGAATGACAGAAAATAGGATACATGTATTTACATGTATTTTCTTCCTGGAGAGGAAATATCTTTTATATTAGTTTACTATTACGTTTGTACTATTGCTATTTATCTTCCATTTTGAAGTGATAATTTTAACATATTTCAAATAATTACCAAAATAAACTCTTTTAAAACTAAATTATTACCTGTCATATTGATTCAGGGTAGTAAATAAACCTGGATATTTATTCTTGCTCGCAAAAAGAGATAGATTCTCCCATTTCCGTTTTAAAATTGAAGGAAATATTACTATTAAAGTTAACTGTGTAGACACATGATTATGCACACAGAGTTTACAATACTTGAGCGCACAGTGAAAATGTGACTGAACATTCGTACAAAAGCAAAGTGACGCTGCCTATCGCACTGATACCTCTTTAATTTGTTCTACAAAATATATTTGAAACACTTCTCAATGATTTTTTGTCATTTCATTGATTTTCCCCTACAGGCTTTGTTTTTTAGAACACTATTAGACTATTTTGATGTTGTATATATACATATTATGAGAATAAGTATACTCTTCATCCGCAGGTTTTCAAAGTAAAGGTGCTACGAGAGAGACTTGAAGTGCTAAAGCGAAAGCCTTGCCTACAGAGGCGACAACACATAATGAAAACGATTCTCCTTTATAAGGGGTTCAAACTCAGAAAGATCTGTTTCAGTGTGGACATCTGGATCATCTAAGTCATCATACTGACAATTACGATGTAATAGAGTGGTCTTATATGAGTGATATTTTGGACACTCTGTTTTGGTCTTTTTATGAGTATTGAACTTTGTCTGTCGGCTTATTTTAGCAGGAGCTTTTGCTTGCGAACAGGTTTTGGGGTAGGAGGTGGCAAGGACTTAATCTATTAGGGGAAAAAGTAAATAAATCACCTCATCTCTGCTAAGTGTGCAGAAATGTGATACAGACCCCTAAATTTTTTTCTAGAGATCGTAGAGTTCAAAATTTATATTTCTCAACTGACGTAGACTACAGTCAGTTATGTAATTACTTGTCGGAGTGGCGGTGAAATAGTCATACATTTTTTAAATTTCCCACACACATGAATTTCTGTCCCTACTCTTGGAGCTCCATAGGGCTTGCGAGAAACACTTCCATCGGGTCCTGTTGTTGACAAATTTCTTTACTTCATTCCATGTCTTTCCCATTGTCAGGCATTCCTCCTCGATAGTCCTTTTCCAGGTCTTCTTTTGACAGCCACGTCTTTTAGATCCTTGTGGATTCCAGCCAAGTGCCGTCTTCTCAAAGGCTTCAGTAGACTTCCTCAGTGTATGTCCTAACCAACACCGCTTTCTCTCCTTTACCTGTATTTAAATTGGCTGGTGGTTCGTTACATCCCATAGAACTTCAATTGATATAACGTCCGGTCATATTCGATTGATAATACGTCGTTTCATGAAAACTTTCAGTTGTTTATTAATCTTCTGTGTGATCTTCCAGATTTCACAACCGCAAAGAAGAACATGTTTAATATTTATATTAAAAAGTTGTAGCTTCGTCCTCTAACAGGATACAGGATGTTTCTGTTACTCCAAACAGGATACAGGTGGACAAATGCACCATTTGCTTTTCTAATGCGACTCTTGACGTCCTCTTCCGCTCCTCCAGTTGCAATGACAATACTCTCCAGTAAAGGGAGGAGTCTACTTGTTTTATATCTTTATCGTGTACAGACAATTTGTCATCAATCTTAGAATTGATCCTCATCTCTTTGGTCTTATTTATATTTATTCTAAGCCCTACGGCTTCTTCCTCTTCCTTCAACCGCTTAAGCTTCACTTTTATATCTTGGAACCTCTGAGCCAAAAGACAGTCATCTGCAAACGCTAGGTCTTCTAGACTATCTTGCAAGTCCCATTGAATCCCTCTTTTCCGATCTGAATTCACTCTTCTCATCACACCATCCAATACAAGTATAAAAAGGGTCGGGGAAAGAATTACAACCCTGCCAAATTCCTGATGTCATACCCATAGGCTCGGTGAGGTCGCCATTATGCAAAACTTGACATTTATAGCTTTCATACATATCTTTTATAAGATTTTAGGATCTTTCGTGGAACACCATATTCTTCAAGTGTTTGTCATATAACTCTTCTACTGAGGGAGTCGAAGGCCTTCTCAAAATCGATAAAAGTCAGATACAAGGTGTTTAACCATTCTGTACTCTGTACCAAGATGATTTTTGAGGTATTAATGAGGTCAACACCACTGCGACTCTTGCGAAAACCGGTCTGTTCCTTCCTAAGACGTAATTCAACCGAATCCTTCACCCGATCTAAAATAAACCTTCGAAAGTACGTTACGAGGCACAGAAATCAATGTTATTCCTCCGCAATTATCACATTTTGTAGTACTAAAATTAGCTACCACGAATTGACAAAATTTATGTTAGATACGGTTGTGAATTTGTTGACCAGATATATGATAAACGCTCAGAAATTTTGATGGCAATCATGTTTACTTTATTTTTTATATCCGTTTATACTTTTATTTCGTTTATTTACTATTACGGGGACGGGGGAGTTTCATGGCCCCCTTGGCTACGTCTTTACAAATGATGCAATACGAAATTGGGGATATTGACAATTAAGTTCCGCGGGAGAGCGAGAAAAATGGACTGATAAATATTCCCCTTTTATCTTCCTCATTTATCTCTAGTCTCTTTAATTCAGGTCTTTCTGATTCTGTAATGCAATTTCACAACTTAAGAGTTGGACTGAGAAATGTTTCATTCTCTTGAATTCAAAAATTCTCATTTTCTTTTGGAGGTAATTGCATTTATCTTTTCTTCCTGCAAAGCCCTATGACATCAAGTGTTCTCTTTGGGATTTCTAATGTATTGAAACGAGTTATTGGGTGCTACAGTTGGAAAATATAGTTTTTTTTGCTACTAAATTATATTCGTCAAACTAAATAGCTATATCTTATTTCCAAATGAATTTTTTTTAAATATCAATTTTTCTTGCGTAACACTCAGCCCAAATCGCAGTTACCATTACATAAAATTACGATCCTCACATAATTTAGAAAATAATCTTACATTTTTAATATGTAATAATTCTGTTATAAATTGTTTTATAATAGAAGTGAGTTTTAATAGCAGGAATATCCTAGTTTTTCTCCCAGTTGTGAATTCTGACCGCAGGATAAAATGAAGACAAATGTTGCTAGTTCATAACCTATCACGTATATTGTGATAAATTTAAAAGTGGAAATCCATAGGACACCCTAACAAACACAAACTTGATGGGTAAAGCATGGAGATTTCTTTATCACTTGTTGGATATATTCAATTCAATTTATTTATCAATTATTCCACACAATTTACACATTTCCATGATAGTGGTAGAACCCATGAATTATTGAAGTGAGACACAGCGATGCTACCATTCCTGTAAGAAATTTTGGCGAAGCACCTATCACGAAGCCACGCTATTCTTCTTTCGCAAGAAATCTGCTTTATATTTTCCAACAATTTCGAAGGAAGTTTTACTTGAATATGAAACTAACATTCTTTTGTGTCTTACTCCTCTCATCATTCTGTGACACCTTAGCACACATACTTTTTCAATTCTATTACATCTATTTTAGACACGAAGGTTGACTCTATCCTCATAAAAATCACCTGATTACAAAAACATACAGAGGTTCCCGAGATGTCAGTTTCCTTATGAGTACGAAGTTTGTATCGCTGAAGTTGGCATTATGATCTTTACTTCTACAGGCAGTTGAATTTCGCCTTTCCACTTTTGCATGAATTTCACTCATCTTAAATACGAGATATTGGATTTCAGTAGTAAATGCAATTAACAGCTTTCACGATACAATGAACCCACTCTCATGTTATCATGACTTTATATGGGACTGCTAGCTCTCCATATTTTTTCTAAGCTTCCCGTCTTTAGAGGGTGTTTGATTGATGTGTTTTAAAGCGCTGCGATGTGTACAAATTGTTATCGCATTCATAGTAATACAAAATATTTAAATATGCCGGAATGGAACAGGAAATTCAATTACAAAGCACACACAATTCATTTTTCTATTCTCTTCAACTATTCAGACTTTTTGAATAATACAACGTCCTTTTTTCTTGTTCTCATAAAATTGTACAATCATTTAAACTATTTTTAACACTACTCAGTATTATCCACGCTCAATGAACTGACTATCATTACCGTCAACATGAGGAAAACAGTAAACAACATAAAAAACTTTTATTCTAGGTAAAATGAACAGATTTAACATATACTTACTTAAATAATGAGAAGTATTTTTATTATTCCTCTGTGTAATCACTAAACCGTTGGAAATTTATAAAGAATCATAAAGTACGCAATGTATGGCTGATTTATCGACTTTGCTAAAATAATATATATTTATAGACGTCAAACTGTTGTCGCTCAAAGTCGGTTCAAAGAGTAACTTTCCCTACAACGGTCAAAACAGGTATATTGCAAAGACAACTTTCCTTGGAGGGGTGGAGTTGTAATTTTACGAATTCAAATGACGTTTAAAATTGAATACTCGCTAAACGAATTCAACTTTTGAACATTGATATTAAATACCAAAAAGAGGATATAAATGTATACGGTTTTACGAAACGGCATTCAAGCACTTTAATTCATAAATAAATATCATAATAAATCTATCTTCAATTGCTTTTGCAACACTTAATTATAAAACCAAAATTTAAAAAATTGGTTTACTATCGTTTAATATTTAGTACTCGATCAAAATGCAAACATTCTTTTTTCCTATTACTATCGTAAATATGACAAAATAAGTTTTAAAGCAAACCATAGAGAATTCCTCAACCTACACAAAGAAAGATTCACTACCTCGGAACTTAACTGAACACATTTATAATGTTACAAGTAGATGTAAACCACTGGCTTTATCTCGCTGGATGAGCAGTTTTCATAGCTCTGGAGCTAATTTGCCGCTTTTTTTCTGCTCGCTTTCAAATCAGCGACGTCCAGTCGGAGCATTTGAACAGAAGAGCTGGATGACACAGACTGTGGCATCGAAATTAAATGATGTGGCAAGAAAATTGACTATGGGGAAGGTTTCAAAGAAATATTTATGTGTACAAAAATTGCACACTATTATATTTCAGGACATACATATTATAATTAAAAAGAAGGGGCAAATTACTACGATAAGAATAAATAGATCTTGAAACCCCTATCGTACTGTAAGCTTTATGAAAAGGGTATATGCAACAGGGACAGCTGTTCACGTGGCGTAGATGGTGGAGAGAGGAAATTGCGATCCTAAATCTCTTGACTTACCCCATTTCTTTGTGCCAAGAATTGACAAAAATCTCTTCTCTGCGAGAACAAAAGGTGCTAAAAGGAGTGAAGGCGATTTTGGCTTCACTCCTTTTAGCACCTTCACTTGCACACTTCACTGACTGTCTCACAGTTCTTGTAACTGTGAGAGTGGTAAATCATTTTTTATTCTTCTAGACGTGCGAAAAAACTCTTTTTTGTCCCGGGGTACATTTTAGGACGTGGATGGGAGACTTTGTGTTTTCGAGTAAACGTACAACCTGCCATGGATGTCGCGGTCATTGGAGCAGAAATTATGAACACTCTGTTTATAAAAAAATAGAACTTAGTTCACACAGAATGACAATCATCAATTTTTCTGGTTTGATTCTTAAGTCATAAAAACACATTAACCTTTTTATTAAGATTGAAAAAAGGATGTGATATATTGGGGATAGATGACAACTGTGTAGTTCTTTTCTCACAAGAGACCGACTGAAATCTCAATATTGGTCACCCTACGTGCAATGATATAAAAACCCTCGCAGTAATTTACTGTTGTATAGTTCTGGATTCCAATCCTTCTGAAAGTGAAAAAACAATTCGGACAAAAACCAAATATTGTTTTTTTTTCCTGAGAGATGCACCTTCATATTTTTCATGAAAATTGTCTTGCAGTGATAGTTAATCCCATTTTTTGTGTTTATAGTTGTTTTCATTAAACAATAGGGACTGTTGATATGATGCGATCTGTTATAAATATGAAATTTTAGAAATACATTATGATATAATATTGTATGAAATATTTTAATAAGTGACATGTCATAAATATTACAAACAATCACATTCGTGCTTTGCAGGAATACTCTATTACACCGTGTGAAATCAATAATATTCGTAACTATCTGACCCGTCAGACGTTGTCCTGTCCAAAATCAAAACTGAAAATGAAAGAATCAACCAAATATGTCGTTCCTATCAACAATTATGATCGAGAGTGCATAAAATTTTAAGATTTTTGCAGTTTGTCCGAATTTTCCGACTTTCCTTTGCAATTGTCCCTATTTTTTCATGAAAACTTTTCCAGGACCATAACGAATAAAACAAAAAAAGAATTAGGCATATCTATCGTTCGAATCGTGAGTTATGGTCTTGAATTCATACAAAAATCCCATAGAAAAAAGCACTTTCAGATTTTCTTGAATTTTCCAATTTTATGGGCAACTTTTTCAATTTTTCTTTCCCTAAAAACCTTCTTTTGACTATTATGAACATTTTTTTAAATTAGCCAAATCTGTTCTGCCGTTCTCAAGTGATGCGCCTACTATACTTTTTCTTCATTTAGATTAGAGTTCTGAAGTTTTATAAATCAGGTATGCAGAGCGGGTATGTAAATATTAAAGAAATTAGAAACACTACAAGTTTTAAATAAAGTCGAAAATTTCTTTTTCAATATCAATGTTTAGGAATTCTGACAACAGAAGTATATCATCCCGGGATGTAGTGGATGCAAAGATGAAGAGGAAGAAGAGTGAGAGATGACTCTTCGGCGTGAAACAATTCATTATCTACAAAAAAATCCGTTGAAGTGAGAAAGAAATCCGACTGTGAAAGAACCGCGAAAGGAGAGGAAGTTTGCGGTAGGCTCAAGAGGAAGGTACGAGATAGGCAGAAAAGAAGAGAGACTAGGAACGTACAAGATTTGAAACAACATCAATACGCCATAGAAAGGGCTGGGAAGAGATACAGGAAAAGAATGAGAGAAAGGAAGGATAAGGGAGGGAGTGAAGTCAATTTTGCAGTGGTCTTCTCTCGAATATGTTTCTTTGATCTCGAATATGTTTCGGCGCCCTGAAATTCTCTCCACAATATACGAACAGTTCCTTATTTATCCACCAGGATCTCTAAAAATCTATTACATTTCAGTTAGTTATATTTTCCCTCAAAAGAGCGCAGTTATATCGTTGATGTGAGAGGCTCTGACATTAGATTCTTTTTCGACTAGTTAAAACAATTTTTCAGACACGGAGATAACGTGAAAAATTTCCTAATTAGTTAGATTATTTTAATGTTCAAAGAAGGGAAAACTACGATTGATCTTCTAACTCCTGACAATACTAATTTTTAGAAATATATTTTAAAATTATTAGCAACAATTATGATAATAAAAATAATAATAATAAATATTTTGACAGAATTATGCTCATGCAAAAAAACACTGTAAGAAACGGACCTGACAGACAACAATAAATGTTCGACACTTCTTATTGACATAACTGTGCCACTAAACAGAAATCTGCAGAAAACACATGGTGAAGAACTCAGAGAAACAGAGAACTTGCCTATAAACAGCGACATACCATTCTTCACAAAACCGTCTCGATCCTCCTCAATAACATTTTAAGCACAGGAATAGTGGAAAAGCATGCATAAGATAATTTAGGCAAATTGCGTTTAAAAACCAGTTTTGAAAATGATGCAAAGACGTGATACTGAAAACATGTCATGCAGTCAGAACATTTTTTCGGTCTGGGTAATAACACGATACGCATATCATGCTTCGACAAGTCAAACCCGGTGTTGTGCTTAATTTCCAGGGGAATCCCGAGAAACATTAAAAAAGAAGGAAAATAAATATATTAATGCATTGATTTTGTGGCAAGGCTCGGACCATTGGACCCACTCTTCATTAAAACGTATACGTTTACCTGGTATCACGTACTATTTCTATTCTAATGCCATACCGCTACCCTCAAAGGCAGCTTTCAACTACACTCATGTGCGAAAGTAGAAATTATAGTGTTGAGTACTGTACTCACAACTAAGACCAATGAATGTATTTGAAGAGGTAAATTACCCATTTATGCCGGGACTAGACCTGTTGGTGCATCAGATTTTGTGGAGGGCTTATCCCATGTGTGGGAACCAATATTTGGAGCTCTTACTAACAGGCGTGTATCGTTAACGCTTTCCTAATTAAACCAACTCAATAACGTAATTCGAAGTAAATTTCGCGAATTCAAAATGTTATCGCGACATACATATTCAACACACGTGTTGAAATGCTTGTTTCTCCTTTCCTGAACCCGATTATCTGCATTTATTGTCATACTGTGATATTTTACGCTAAATCATTCGCTATGTAAGTACGATCCTCCCAATATTCATTGATTACATTACTATAGCAAATTTATTTCTAAATCTCATATAAAATGTATTAAAATGAATTCAATCGCATAAATTAAAAATGAATTCAATGAGTACGTATGATACGAAAATATATTTATGCCTAATACACATCTCTGTAAATGCAACTCTGTATATATATTCATTTCAAATAATTATATTATACTGTATAAATTGTTCCCACACTATGAAATTCCTGATGTCTCTTCTTTGCTGTAATTAGTGGTCAGGTTGTAGGTGTACACTTTTTCCGATCGGAGTGAAGTACCGCAAGGGCTAATAATAATAATGATAATAATAATGGTTGTAAATTTTGTCTCAAGCAGTTGCTTTACACAGGCACAACAAATAGCAAACTTTATCCATCAAAAATGGGCAGATGAATAAAAACTCTCTAAAGACAAAACCCTGAATTACAACTATCAACCAGAAACAGTCTTGGAAAACAATACTCATAAACTATATTTTGTTAGAGCAATCCCCACTGGTAAATTAATTCACCACAATCGTTCAGACATAGAACAAATCAATAACATTCGTCATGGACATAGCAGTGCCAAGCGCAATTAGCATACAAATGACAATAACATAGACATTGCAGTGACAAACAGAAATAAAGTAATTGATAACTTTCGGTCAGTTGAAAATGGCGACGAGCCGAGAACCGAAACCGGGACTCTTGCTTTGATCGCACGGATGTTAACCACTACACCACCCATTTGCCTTCCATACACCATTTCCACCCAGACCTAAACCCCAGACCTAAAACCTGGAACACATCCCCTTACAGGATAATGAGTGAACCAGACGGCACATAAACCTGTGTGCTCTTTGTTACCGGTTTTACACGTACCTACGTGGTAAGGTTCTTTATACATATATTTCTTCCGTGCACACTATACGTGGAGAAGAAATGTGATAACTTTCGGTCAGATGAAAATGACGACGAGCCGGGAATCGAACCCGGGATTCCTGCTTAAGCATATCTTCTCCATGTATCTTCTTCACGTGTAAGGTCCACGGAAGAAATATATAACAAATAAAATACAAAGGAAAATATTAGAAAATTTCAAATTCCCATCTCTTTCAGAGAGTACCTACAAATAATATGGAAAATGAAGCAAGTTCTTGCAGTGCCAATAGTAATATCCACAACACGAGTAATTCCAAAAAAGCTGCATTCAATTCTGGGAGCAATTCAATTTATCCAATTATTCCAATATATTTCTGCAAAATCATTATTATGGCAACAGCCCACATAGTTAGGTAATTCTTAGGTTTTTCATTATTTTTATCTGAAAGGAAATTGACATTTATCCACTTGACCCGTTCCCTTCAAACAACACGCATGTTCTGAGAAAAAGTAATCAGCGTACATAATTATAATTATAAGTGATCAAGTCCAGATACCTGCACCCAAAGTCTTCGACCATTAGGCTGTACTTGCCCCGAAAAGAGGGTGGACGTGGGTTGTTACACATCCGCATGTTATATAGGAATCAAGAAGAGAGACCCAGGACCAAGTTCATACTCTCTAATAAAGAAATTATGCTAATGATGACAAAAGCTGATGACAGATATACACCCCTCAACCTGTGTGATACTAATCTGCAATATAAAGCAATGAATTCGACAGAAGGTGGAGAGAAGTAATGGCACAACATAGAAAATTCCCAAATTTGTTGAAAGCTGCTGAAATAGATACGATTGCGTCCCTACAATGGATCAAGGATGGACACCTTTACCCTGGAACAGAGGGGTTTATTATGGCCATTCAAGATAGAGTGATGAGGAAATGATATTACGAGAAACGGATCAACAAAATCGATGTTTCTGATTCATGTAGGAAGTGCGGAAGGCCTGGTGAATCAATCGAACTCGTAATGGCTGATTGCTCATCTCTCGCAAAAAATGCTTAGGTCTACTTAAGCAGGCATAACAAAGTGACCAAACTAATTCATCAACATCCATGCAATGAATTAGGAATTATTGAGACGGGGTGTAACACCACATTATAAATACCAACCACCAGCAGTACAGATCAGAAACATGTCCTCTATTGGGAGACCTGTGTTGACAGATAAGACAGTGGATTATAATCGCCCAGATATCCTTCACATTGATCAGGAAAATAAGACACCCACGTTATAAATATTTCTGCTCCACTGACTCACAGCATTGATTCAACTGAGTCAGAAAAAGTAAGGAAATACGAGGACCTAGCAATTGAGATCAAAAATATATGGAAGCTAGGCAAAGTTGAAATTATCCCCTTAGTAATATATGTCGAAGGTATTTTATCGAAGAGGTTTAAGAAGAATTTGGAATAATAGATAATACCATGAAGGTCGCACAAAAAGCTGTTCTCCTTCATACATGTCACTTTGTCTGAAATTTTTGGATTAATTAATAATTCATCATACAGGCCAGGATGAATTTCCTTTCTGTATCGATAAAAGTCAATCCCTATACCATACATGTGGTGAGTTTCAGTTTCTTCTGAGAAATAATCCATTAAGATGATAATAATAATAACAGGTAAGGCATAAAAGAGTTTGTTTATATGTGCATTGGCATATATGTAAAGCTTTCGGGTTCACCGTGAAAGATAACTGGTATGATCGCGAACCTAGTTCTGTAAACTCTGACGAGAAAACCACAATTCTCTGGGACCAGCCAATAAATACCGACAGGACAATCAATGCAAATAGGCCTGGTATTGTTCTGAGGGGTAAGGAGAGTAAGGATTGTCTTATTGATGTTTCTGTACGTCTATTAAGCTGAAGACGAAACATGTGGTCCCTGAAAATACTAAAAATGAAAATTATGTATCATAAATGTAAACATTAGGGATTGCAATCAATTTGTTGTGCATAACAAAACGTCCTTTTGGAAGAAGGATGGAAAAAAAGAAGACATGATACAGTGAAGTAAAGAAAACTGTGGAGATTCGTATTAACTTTGTTGAAAGTATAATGCTCGTAATTGATCAATATAAATGAAAATAAATGCAGAAATAGGTTGGTAGCGAGCAAGACAGTTAGGTAGAATTGATAGCCGAATAATAATAGTTCTTTCATATTATGGTTAGTATTTCTCCTACTGTCATTGTAAATTTTTAAAAATCTAAACATGATGGTAACGTATTTTTGTTCCTCAATACTGCAGCCGCCGTCTGTTTGCGCTGTTTATTAAATAAATAAAATTTATTATTTGAACGTCAAATACTAGAAGGGTAAGTATTGAGTACAATTTTCTCTCATTGTAATTGTCAAGTACTTATAATCTTATATTTTTTATTATAAATGTATTTTTTAATCCTTTATATTGAAATATAACTAATTGTGTGTGTTTTAATTATTCCTGGGTGAATATATCTGTAGTAGACTCGTATAAAAAACTTATAAATATTTAATGTTAATTGATATTTGAGAGAATGGCTACTCTACGACAACCCTGTTACAATTCAGATGAAAAAACATGAAATGATTTTTTTTTCAAGGGATTTGTCTGTACGACAAGTGGTTCGGATCGCCCTGCTGACGTTAAATGACACCACGTCCGGCGCCAGCTGATATTTCGGCGCCAGCAACCTCGCTTCTGATACCATACTGACTCGCAGATCGCATCAAATAAAGGTTTAGTAGCTGTCGAGATTTTTAACATCGAGTTTTCTCAACTAAAAGGTGTTAAGAAGGTTAAAAATATCTTCAGTGGATCATAATTTTAAAATGAATAATGGTTTCTGCATCAGAAATGTCTTCGAAATATGTACAATATATTGAAAAATTCAGGTATATTATATAATACTAGATATTTTTGTTTATTAATATTTTAATTATAATTTCTGAAATTTTAGGAAATGTATATCTTCTATCTATTCCTCAAAGTTCCATTATACTGGTCTGAGGCACGTGCAACACATACAGGTACTTGGAATGGCAATTCGGGGGACGGCGTCGTTGATTTTCGACCATCAATCTCGTAGGAATGCAAAACGTATTCATTGCAAATGGTTAATTCAATATTACTTCTCACATCCAAGGTTAGAATGTTTTGCTGACCTAAGCGAATGGATGGAATTAAATTCGGCATGAAATTTTCTAAAGTATAACTTTTTTTTATCTTCCATCGGAAAGTTTTAAGGATTTGAGAACAATTTGTGAAATTGAAAATCACCTCTATCGGCATTTTTTGTGACATTAATTCTTTCCGTGCGTTTCAACACACATTTATTAAATTATTTATTACTAATATTAAAAATAAAATTTAATAATTATTTAATAATAATAAATTTTATAATTATTAACAATAAAGACATTCATGGTCTTCATTTTTAGGGAAGGGGATTTGATGGATAGCATGATATCAATACTTCCACATTGTAACTTGCCATATACTAAGTAAATAATCGTAAATAATGTATTATTATCGTAAAACTATTCGATCGAAAGATTTTGAATTTTTTTTGTGTGATTACGATACTGAAAACATGTTTTTAACAATCTCTTCTGGCAACCAGTGCGCAGCAATTGTGAGAAAACTCAAGAGACAAAATCATTTATTATTAGCGATAAGATTGTTCTGGAAAAGATCGTCCTCTGTTTCACAAGTATTGAAACTTTTACAACTTTTTAAAAGCAACTCTAAAAAGTCTGAAGTACATGATTAGAAAATATGTAACTATCTCGAAAATTTTTCTCTGAATTTAACTTCTTCAATGCGAAACATGCTTTTACTGAAAATTTCATAGAAGTCACACAATTAGAAATATGCGTTTCAAATAAAACAAAAACTAATTATAACACAGGTATGAACTGTTTAGAAAATATTACATCACTAACACCCTGGTCGACGAATTTAATAAATTTTCTAATCAGTCTTGACATGTGAATCCTTCTGCTAAGTATGAAATAAAGAAGAAATCGAGATTATTCTTCGGAAAATAACATTTACACAGTCGATCAAGTCTAATTAAAAAGGAATATTTCCATTCATTAGAGTAGTGCCAAACTCCAAAATTTGATTTTACAATCTTTCTGTAACGTCTGCAAGCGAAGGATTAGATTCATTTTTCTAATTTCGTAAAAAGGTGTGGAAGTAGAAAATATACGAAAATTTAGGAAAATAACAAATAATTATTTGACATAAAATATATGACATTAGGTCAGGCCTCTTCATCGAGAATAGTACATAAAAATATTTCACTAAATTATTAAATCTGAAGTATCAACTGTTTCTCGGAAAAAAGAAAAGCGAAAAATTTTGTTCTTACGAAACATATCAGCAACAAATTATTCGGAAAACAGCATTTCTATATTTTTATTGGTTCCGGAGGTAGATGTGGATACCCCATCTTAAGATTTAAGCTTCTCGGAAACGACAAGAGTGACATTTTTTTCTTGTGCAACAAATTATTAAGTAGGTCGCTATAAAGAGGATACTCCAGCACAATAGACATATTTTCTGTTGCCAATGACATGAATGTGGTGAGCAAAGAGGCAGAAAAACTGCTCAAATAAAAAGACCTTGCTATTGAATACGAAAGAATGTGGGAAATGAAGAAAAAATCTGCCCTATGTAACATGAACAGTGAGCAAGTATATGGAAGTCATCCTACAAAAAATTCTTAAAAGATCTATCTATCTGAGGTCCAAAGAATAGCCGTACTGGGGACGGCTCATGTAATTTGGAAAATGTGCACCCGAAAAACTGTCAAGGAGACGCAACCTGAGGGAAATGGAACTTCTTTGGACGCGTACTGAAATACCTAGAAGCTATGCTGACAAGAAAAATCTAATAATAATAATAATAATAATAATAATAATAATAATAATAATAATAATAATAATAATACTTTTCTCCTGCAAGCTTTTAGCTCAGTGGCAGTTGGGATTTACATAAAATGATGGAAAGAGAAGTTGTCATATATAAAAAATAGCACACAATAAATATTAACAATGACAAATCATAAATACACAGAAAAAAGAAATATTTACGGAAGTTCAAATAGTTACACAGACACGCGTACCTTTGTGAAACACAAAAAGTGCAATTATCTGCACATATAAGATTTAAGAATGATTCTCGAAAATCACTCATCACTTAACATACTTTCTGGAGATATCTTGTAATGAAACGCTCAGTACAGTTTCATGTCTGATGTAAGTAATTGTTTCCGGTTTTTTATCACCATATTAGGGATATGAAAAAATTATTTAATCTCAGAAATTCCTATAGGGAGTGCAAATTTTCCTATGACCGTTTTGTGCTTTGTGGTCTTCATTTTAAAAATATTTGTGCTTCTAATCCTTTCCGTATTTCCCGCCAAGCAGCCATACATAGTACGTTTGAATTCTGGTGAAATAAAACGAGATAGTTAAAACGTAGGCTCATAGAGTTCGCTGAGTTGGAGAAAGCGTTGGATATGCGCGAAATGACGTAGATGTTATTCAGGATGGGGGTTCTTAACTCACGTAAGGATATGTTCTTTGGTGTGAGTCGAGCATTAATCAGATCCATTCTACATCATTTCCTCATCTATTATGCATTGTTTCCATAATAGACTGCCATCAGTCTCATGACGAGGACATAATATTATGCTCAAATCCATTTTATCTATCGTCATCCGCTACATGAGACGCAGGAAAAACAAGTTGAAAAGTTTACTTCTTCATTCTATTAGAGGATCATAATCAGAAGCTTTCATTATGCGTTTATTTAATGTCGACTTTTGTGACAACAATCGTTCATAGAGTAAACACAGATTTATAATGCAATGGTGTTGTGTGGTTTTTCTTTTTTAAATTAATATAAGGACCATGGGTCACATTTTGACTTCGAAGTGTTTTACATACACCTTGCGAATTTTGTGGTTTCCCTATCTGCAATATCCGACTATTACGAGCAGTTACATATTTTTTCGTTCATGATGGATAAACTAAATCGCTGTTTTATATTCCGAAACATGCGAAAATCATTAAGAAAAAATAAACTTTTCATATTTTATCTAAAAGTTCGTTTGTCAAATGAATAAAAAGAACCAAAAATATTTAATAAAATAATTGTGTAATAACGATGGTAGGATTGTAAGACATTGCTCTATTCCGAGTAAAGTCTTAGATGCGCCTCTTTCTAAATAATTCTTTCAATAAAAATTCTCCTAGGAGTTTCTACTTTCGAAAGGCAAGATATCGACTTCATTGTTGGGTATCCCCCATGTTACGTTTGATCTATCGTCACCATCAGTCACCATCTTCCAGAAGAGCAGATGACATAAAGTAAGTTGTAAATGGGTAAATTTAGAGTTTATGGCGATTCTGTTTACGTTCATGGGTTGGCCCATTCCATCATATTTATAGGAGCATGTGGGTTACGAGAGAACATTCGCATTCATAAATATTATTTTATCGCGTTGCGTCTGGATACTGTTTCTTCTTATGGACTAGAAACCATAGAATTAAACATTGAAATGAAATTTTTTATTTCCTTTAATACGAGCTATTTTAAATTATTTCGTACTGTTGAAATTTCTCTATTTTTTTGCCCCACATTAATTTTTTCTGATTTATGTTTTCTATTGTTAACTTGGTGAAAGAAAGACTCTAGATATTGGAGTCTAACAAACTAAGCCCTTTAATTTTCAATAGATTAATTAAAAGTTGACTAATTCTTATTAGAATTACCATTCTATTCTTGATTTTAGCTACAATATGTAGCAAATTTTTGATACAAGGCTTATCCTACATTACATTAATGTCGTAATGTGAATATTGAAGAACATTCAAGTATATTATAGTACGAGCCTTATTTCCGTTTATCTGGTACTTGGGATAATAATTGTTGTGTTTCGTATTAGTCTCGTTAAAAAGATATCAGCACTCGATGAAAAGAGCAAGATTCATATTTGATTTCTGTAATTCCACTCTTCTATAAATTTGATTCTTCATGAATTGACTCAGTTTAACTTAATACTTTGTACTTTGGATATTTTCTTAGGTTTATCCGTTGAATCAATCTTATCGTGACCTTGAAATGCTTTCGATTTACTAGATACATGAACCCAAGTCGACTTTACAGTAGATTCATTTTACGTATCTCACTCATTTAGACCGACTTACCACTGTATGAACTTAGGATCGTCTCAGTTCGCCACTAAAACTACATAAAATTTACAGCAACAAAATACGTAACATTTTAAATACGATAACTGATCAGTAGGGATATTTTATAATAAAAAATTAATGAAAATTAAAACATTGTATCGATAACCAAAAGTATATTTGGTGGAAGGACTTCAACTAATAACTATTCAATTTTAATAACCATTCAATTTTCGATATAACGAATCTTTTCATGTACACAGTTTAAATAAGGCTCTTTAAAGGGAAATATACGCACGACGCCATTTTTGTGTCACACTGACAGATTGACGAGTGAAGTAAAACCGTGAAGGTCGCACTTCGAAATATTTGTTTATTATTGCAAATTACTAGCATGTAACTTCAAGATCTTGACAGTTTACATGAAAAAATTGTCGTCATTTTAACAACATGGCTTTTATGGTGCAGAAGATAATTACTTCAAAACATAAGTAAACATAGGTAAATTAAAGGAGATAATTACTTCGAAATATAGGTAAATAAACTAAGGTTATGTTCCTTAACTGCAATTAGACAAATGCAAATATATATTGACTATGAATGAAACATCTGGTTTTAATTCTTTGATCATTTCTTATTATACTACTATTAAAACGAAGAAAACAATTGCATTTATTCTTGCAGAATACATAGGAGGTGACGATGTCATACGAACATTAGAAAATAATTATATACTTTTTCCGGAATTGGAATTGGTTTCCTACTAATGGGATGTAATATTCACAATATAATGAAAATTCAAGTCGTCTCTCTGTGATCATAAATGATTATTTTTTAAACTATTTAAAATTAAACTAGCAATGAGCAAGTTTAGCGCTATGTTTACAATACACTGAATACATGGCAATGACACAAAGCTGGCGGCTGCGTATGTCTGTCATAGAGCTCTAGTTTAAACAGCGAAAAGAATACGATGTCCTTGAAAGATGATGTTGCTATATCTCCATTTCACAATGAGCAAAATTAACATTTTTCAGAGTAATTATTTCTTCCTCTGATCAATAATATCAAACGAGTCTTTATATTTTATGTGGGATCGGTTTTGCTGGAAAGAGATTAAGAAAGAGTGCTATTTAATTTTTTATGAATAAAGGGAAATTTCATACCACTGAATGATCAAGTTAAATTCTACACAAATCAATATTACTCACTATTGAAGAGGATATGTCATCATATGTTAGAAATGACGACCAAGGGTATCTGTTCGACAACGAATTCGAATCACAAAGTGATGACTATTGAAGGAGTACTCATATGTTGACATATTGGTATGGACCGAGATGGAATATAGTAAAGGCATCTCGATCCATCCGATCTCGGTGATATGTTGCTTTTCTCCTGGAAGAGTATTTATCAATTGAACCTCTACAGGTTGGAAGATCCACTAGGTATTGAGAGTATCCACTCATCCTGTGACAACATAACTGGTACCCTTTGTGTAGAATCTATCTCACGAAAATGGGAATTTGACGCCGAATGTGAGGAGTATAGACTTTCCTTCATACTACGGAAATCTTCTAATCAGTATCACACTACAGTCTTCAAGTAATTAAAAAAGTTCATAGATAATGTAAAAATGAAAAAGAAAAATAAACGTCACTCAAAGATTTAATGAAACTGTTGCGCCTTTCACCTTCGTTAGTCACTTAGATAATCAATATGAGTGACTTAAAGGTCTCCCTTTTTCTGTTTTTCTTTATCTTTAAACTTTCTAATTACTACATAGATCAATATATGTCTATACTCTTGCCAACTATCTTTTGTGAGATTTTGAAATATAATCAAAGTAATATTAATTGAATCATCTACATACTTGTGAACATTCGGTGCGTTAATAGGTACAGTTATAAACAATGTTATGAATTACTAGACCAAGCACCATTTCTAAGTCATTATAATGCATTAAAAATAAAGAAAGTGTATTCAAGTGGGAAATTTTGGGAATTATTGTTTAAAAATTTCTAATTATGTCCTAGCAACTTCTTCCACGATAGATTTGTGAAGACCAAGTAAAATAATTTTAATAAGTTACAAACTAAGCAAAAGTCTCAATTACCTCAGAAAAATTTTCGGTACTTGGCCTAGTAATACTTGCACCCTGGCTCCGATCGCCGAATAATTTCCGCACCCAGTTTTAGGATGGGAATATAATAGAAGAGTATCATTAGACTTCTGGTGAATTCGTAGCAATAGTAAGAGATCGTCATTATTCGAAAACACTTTCACCCGTAGGTTCAAGATTATTTTCATTTACCGATCGCAATAACCGGTCTTTTTACAATTTTAAGAAGCTCAAAATATTTCACAGTGAAAGTGTTTTTATGTGAGGTTGAATACCTCGGATCACAGTTTCATTTATACGTTCATCAACATTCCAATTCAACGAAATTAAACGTGAATCCAAGTTTGAGTCTAGTTCCCGTGTGGGTTTCCAAGTGTCAGAGAGTTTATAGTTTTTGGCTTAGATCCTATTTTTGCCTTGCCGATGTTCTTCTTATGATATTGATCCTCTGGCACACTTTCAACCTCTCCAATCATGATTCGTAAGCTACATTATTTTCTATATTCTTACTGTCTCATTCCTCATAATCACAGGTGAATATTTCTTCCGATTTCCTTTCCATGCAGAGAGACCTTAATAAGACTTTTAAGAACATAGAATACAAATTAGGATACCAATCGTGATAGAAGTAAAAGAGCTCATGAACAACTTACAAGCTTACCACTTGAGCTCATAAACAATTAAAATACAGTTTATTGAAGAAAGGGGCATAAAAAATTGAATTTCACTGGAAACGTACTATATAAGTGCGCTTATTCTCAATATATCTGAACCTTGGGAATAATAATATCTGAAGAAGGATTTTCCACCTTAAAGTATAGAATTCTCCATGTGGTCTTAAGCAAATGTATATTTGGGCAATAAACTGAAATCTATCAATTTTCTGTTTCCTATCAAAAATTTTCGAATTAGTACTTTGAGTCATTCTAAATTCCTGTCATTTTAGTCATTTACTGATAACTTAAGATTTAAGAAAATAATTTGAACAATTTGGAGAGGCTCATTGAAAACTATAAACACTTTCAACTTTGAAACACAACTTTATGATAAGATACTTTTTTAGAATTTTGTGATAAGATAAAGGTATAATGTGACTGTCACAATTGACTTCTCCTATAAAACGAGAACTAAAAAATACTTTGAAATGAAAAATGATTTATTAAGAGTTTTATTGAATTTATATAGATATTAAATTTTCTCTACATGTCTAATACTTTCATATGATGTAAACAAACGACAAAAATAAAAAGGTGTTGAATAATCAAAAATGAACAGTTCAGTTTATTTATTTATTGTATGAAATCTAATTTAAAATGACGTCAAGTGTTCACAGAACATTGCTATCTGAACCAGCTCAACGTAAATATATTTTAGTATTTTGAATTTGCTTGCATTCAAATATTATTTCAGAATCCCGTATTTTTATAATCGCAGTAGCAGACAACATTTCTCTGTGGTAATGAGATCGTATACCATGAACATTTGCCAGGGAAATATCTATAAAATCAATTTGAAATAATATCGAAATGAGCTTGATGATTTCGAGCGAAAAGATTTTATCAAAAACAAGTTCAGACGTCTGTAACTTGCTCTTAAAATATTAGTGTTTATGTTTGAAAGACAGACGGATGCATTCCCATTTAAGAAAGCTAAAATACATACTTCTTGAATAAAAAGAACAATTCACCGCTTCGTGGTATGATACGTAGTTAGAATACGAAATAAACCGTTTTACAGATTCATCTACAGGATGCTGGTATTCTATTAATCTATAGCAAGAAGATATTTTGATAAGTTTTTGTTCAAACATGGTTATAAAAGTGTAAATTCACCGAAGTTTGATGTTTGTAGGGGAGTAACTTTTATTCGGGGTATATCATTCTTCGATGTGTATTGTATATATCAATACATAATTTTTTATCCATGTGTCATTTAGGATTAAGCGGGGTAATTGTAAACAAGTTTTGTATGTTTTTCTTTCACTCCTCAATGTCCATGCCATAAGTCGTAAAAAATGTTATTTTAGCAACCAACATAACAGGTCAATATCCTGCTTCATATTTCTCTAGTAACAAAGATTACAAGAATGAAATTTCCCTCATCAATTCGTCTGTTTATAATAACTCCGAGTTGTTACAATTATTCCTAAGATAATGAGGTAATTGTAAACAAGGAATTATCTTCTTTTAGTAAAGTATAGAACCAGAGACAGTACATCCATATGTCATTAAAGTTGTAGGAAATTTATTTTGTATTTTGACCCTTCTAATGCCATGTTTACATTTACAGATAGGTGTCTATATTTACCCAGTATCTCCACTTTACTCGTGTATTTTGATACAAATGCCATAAAACCCTCTGATAGTTTCGTAGATCGTCAAGACATCCCAGAAACCGGAAATGACTCATTTTATTTTGTTTCTACATATTTTATTTGTTACCTTACCGCTTAAAACATGTATATAATCATGTTTTCTCATGACTCATTGGGATCATATTGAATCTCATTTTAAAATTTTCTCACCAAAACGTATAAAAACAAGGAGAGTTGAAACCAATACATTCCACAAACGTTTATTTGCCAGAAAGCGTTAGAACGTTTTTAGTACCTTCTTTTTGACTAAATAAAGAAGGTGAGTTTTCTTTGATATTGATTTTGTTTTTTCAAAGATAATTTGTCATCAGCAAGAAATAATTTTTTCTGCATGATTAATTCTTTTCCGTGTTTTCCAATCTATTTCACAGAACGTATTCACTCTACAAACACATGATACATGTTTTCTACACTTTTTCCCTCTATGTCCTCGAGTAAGGACATATCTAGTACAACATTTCTTGTTTAATTAGGTTACTCCTAGAAGATTGTCATCCATATTTATCAAAATCTTCTGTCCTTTCTTATCAGTTCGCTTTTATTTCCTCGGAGATCAATCATTTTTAAGTATATAGTTAGGTAAAACAACTTATAATCAAGGCTCACCTACCTATCGAAAGCAAAGAAAAAAATTCATAGTACTAAATGAAGGCTCTAATGACCTTGCCCTTAACGAGCCCAAAAGCCCCACAAAAAAAATACTAAATGCAATTAAATGCAAGTTAATTTAGAAACAAACATACTTTGTACGACAAGTCTTCGCAAAACCAATAGCATATAACAACTGTAAAAATGTTCTCTATTTCCCCTACCCTAGTAAATCGTGGGATAAATGTAAATATGAAACTGTGGAACCTACAGACTTGCTAGAAAGAATTTATTTCTTGGATTATCATTACTTTTCAATGTCTTCCATTTCATGTCCCAGAACGAATTGACACTACAAAAACATAACACAGGTAACTTGTTTACTACAAAAACATGAAACGTGTTTTTTACGCTTTTTTCCTTCTATGTCCATGAGGAAGAACATCCCCAGTACAATGTTTCTTGCGGTTGGCTCTAAGTGTTATACTTCTCCTAGAAGATTGTCATCCATATTTATTGAAATGTTCTGCCTTTCTTATCAATATGCTTCTGTTTCTTCGAAGATCGATCTTCAAGTATATAGGTAGATATGACCACTTATAAGAAAACCCCCACCTAACTACCGAAAAAATGAATGAAATATAATTTAAACGTACTAAATTGGATTAAATGCAGGTTAATTCAGAAATACACATACACAGTACGACAAAAATACTCGACTCTAATTGCAAATAATTATGTTTACAATGATCCAGACTCCAGAAAATCGTGGGATAAATGGTAACATGGAACTATGGGTCCTTCAAAATTGTTAGAATACAATACCAATGACTTTCTGTAATTCAGATACATTTCAATAATTTGCACACTCGAGTACAATAAACATAGTGCAGTAACTTCGAATTTCAGATATCTGGACTCCTCAATTTCATCAACTGTCGGGTTCAAAAGCATGGAATTACTATATTTCATCCATAGTGCCACCGATTTCTAGTTTTGACCGTATTTTGGTTTCTCTGACTCCCACAGCGGCTCACAGATAGCTTGTTTATATTTACAGCTTACTTACAATTACCCTTTTTTCATTACTATAGAATTATTTTAGTTATTTTGTTATAAAATAGTCTGTCGTGAATTTTTGCACATAATTGATCAGTGAACTAACAACTCCATGCTTTCTCTAGATTAGTTTATAATTCAATAAATCTGCATCATCTTATTAGCCTTGTGGAAAAATGAAAGGTTATTCATGGTGTGGACTTGTTTTCTATACATCAAGCAATCATAAGTTGGAATGAGAAGTTTTTATTGTGTACATTATCATCCACTAATATTTCTTAAGTTATAATCTTATACGATTAATTTCTTCGTTGTAACACAGAAGAGTCAGAAAACATGATATGAAACATGGCCACGAAAATGTATCAATGCCTAGGGTTCTTCAAGAATGTGTTTCACATTTCTGTTCCATCTTATCTTTTATATTACCTTCCAAAAATAATTGAACTTCTTAGTGGATGGCGATGTGAATGTAAGGATGGTAATGCGATACATAAAAGGTGTTGATGATGAAACATTATACGAGACAGATTGAAGAAAAGATACTGTCACGTTTCCGGCTGTACGGTTGCTCACAATACATTACATCCTGCTGCTCCGAAATATGCAATTGCAAGCAATTTTCTTTAATCTAGTATTAGTATAACATGGGCATCAAGTAAAACTTCTCTCGAATATAAGGGCTATTAAAAGCGTCTAAAAAATTCGCGCATGTTCATATATTTTCGTGATAAACTCATATTCTCAGGCAGCACAAGATTTAAAATAACAATCATACCCAAACGTTGTATTTTTTTCAGAAAATGTTTTTTCTTCTGGAGTGAAATTAATTTTAATACTCTTAAATAAGAATCACCCAGACGCAATATTCTTCCTGAGTAGTTACCAAATTTTTAAGCCAACTTTTCTTTCCGTTGAAAATGATGCCGAAAACGATTCTTACATTTCATTACTGCTGCTAAACAATACGAAAGTTATCCCAAATATGTCAAGATATTTTTTCAGTTTTTGCATCAGCATTATGTAGGATTATATTTCAATTATAAACTTCAATAGGAAAGTCTGAGGTGAATTGACACAAAGTTTACTATTATGACAATTTTATTGAGAATTAAGATCGTGAAGTTTATAGTATTGGAAAGTATATTCCATCTTTCTTTAGTTTGAATGCAAAAACAATGTAAATTAGTTAGAACNTTTTTACGTCTTCTCAAATTATTAATGCACGTTTTCTTAACTCTAGAAATTCTAACTATTCTCAATCATAACGTATTTACAAGAGATTCACAAGGTAATCAGTTATAAAATATTTTACGTGTTTCAAATTATGTAGTTATATAAAACATATAAATTGGCACCCTTTAGGGCACAAAATAACTACCTCATGTTTGACATATAAAATAAATAAATTTTCCTATGTTTCAATAGTTTTCATAATAAATTTAGTAGGTAAATAGAATACTTATGTTTATAAGAAAATTACTATTCGTTTGAAAGAACGAAGTGCCGGTGTGAAAACTCTGGATCAGGCAAACAGTTTTTACAAAATATGTATAAATTCACCAGTAGTTCATTCTAGATGATAGGTTACAATTTTTTCCTTTTCCTTTTTGCGTACATATTTATATGGCATTCTAAAAGAATTGAGGTAAGTTGAAACATCGCTCTAGAAAATAACTACTTTCTACGAATTGAGATTATATCCTAATTCTAATAATATCTCAAAGTTTACTTACATTATGAAACTTTACTTACGTCACCGCAATGAAGTCGAATATAAATAAATGCGATCAAAAATTCGGTTAAGTACTTACTTTTCGACATTTTTTGATCTCATATGCTACGACACGGTAACCGGTCGTCGGTGCCTCACGATAGACATTTTAGTGTGGGTGACAAATGACGTATAACTGCGCTTTGTAGTAATGACATGAAATTACAAAATTCATCAAAGTTATCTTTACAAAATACACTATATCCTAATTCATGAAGAAGTAGAAACTATTATGAAAGGAATATTTCATAAATATCCCCTAGGAGTTTCAGTGCTTAGATTGGTGAATTTATCTGAAAAACTATATATTGTTTTCGAAGAGTATTTTTGAACAATGTCTCTATTCAATTGAAGTGCGAAGTAAAGAAACTGAAGAATAAAAAATATGTGGACTAAGACGCTAAAATATTTCGTTGTAAAACCTTTTATTCATTGTTTTCATAGAAAGATGAATAGTTCTTGCTCATCGTATGCTAAAAAATATGATTCATAAATTTCGGGTTTTATTATATTCATCACGTTTAATTTTGTTATTTCCTGAACAAAAAGGGAGTACTGCAGCAGAATATATTTGGGATTCGTGGAGTATTTCTGAGGAATCAATGAAACCTAGAGTTCGTGGCATATCACTTACATCATATGCTTCGACATAAAAATCACCCCGTAAAGGAAGCACTCGGCAGACTTGACCTTTTAAAATACTCATTAAAAATTAAGAGATATATAACAACTAATTCTTTGAAAACTTCAAAGATTAAAAGTTGTGTAACAAATCGAGAAATATAGTTGTGTATTTTGTCCAAAAGGTTCTATATTTGTGTTATTTATATAAATATTAATTACAAAGAAAAAAATACATGTGTAGTAAATTAGTTTAGTACATCAAAACAATTTAAAATGCACCGAAAAAATATGTGCGTATTGCATTACATCCTCAAAAGATAAAGAGACAATAAGAAAACATTTTCACCCAAGGAAAGATACAATTACGATTTACTTCAGTTGATTTTCTATGTTTCTTCCTTTATACAAATGCTTTACAACTTTTGGAAACGTTTGGTGTTTCCATGTCATTTTTGCCAGTATTTATTTCGTAAAGTGAAAGTATCATAAAAATTTCCCTAGAGGATTTTGGAAATAATTTATTATGAATTTTTATTCAATATGCAAGGCAAAGGATTACCATGTCTAAATCTAAACTTGTTTATAAATATTAAATTTTATTAGAAAGAAAATTGAGTAAATTTAGAATTTTCCATCTACAAATCTTGGATAACGATTTTTAAGAGTAGTTGAGTCGTTTAGTTAGTTTAATTTGTTAACGTTACAAATATAAACCAAAACAATATTACTCATAAATTTATCTGGTACTTGAATATACGCAAGAAAGCGTAGCAGCCACCTTCCCTTGAATACAATAAAATAAGAAAAGTGTTGATTTTGACTCTGGAGGAATGAGGTAGTTATTCATAGTCTAAGATTGTTTTTGTTTATTTAAGTAACACAAAAACAGGTTACTTGTCATCTCTATAAATATGTTTACCTTTCATGTGTCAGTAAATCGATTTACTTCATAATAGACGTTTTTGCTCGGAATATACTTTGAATAATATGGAATTGAGTTTTCAGCTACAAGAAATTTTAGCACGTCAAATTTTGGTTGATTTTAATTTAATTCTTCACAAACATTCAGAGTAGCTTTGACGTCATGAAACATTTTTCCTCTTTCCCCACAAATTATGAAAGATACAATGAGAGAGTGGTTTGGTATACACGTGAATGTGGAAAACGTAAAATTGATATTTTTTGTTCGTAGTTGTATTTTCACATATACTGGTAGTGAGCGACACCTATCTCGTCGGATTTTCCAATACCTCCTGTCAAGTAACTCAAAAGCGAGGGGCTAAATGATGTCAGAAAAATAGATCTCGCTCATGGAAATATATTCATTTCTAATGATACGAATATGAGAATAGATTGTGAGACCCACGTAACTGGATATTTTGATAGAAATATCTCCAGTATCCATTAGACCTTTTTGTCTAATACATTCACATTTTGGTAGCAATGAAACGTATCAATGATTTCAGAAAATATGGTATTTGATGAACTACAAGTATCATGACGTTTTATCAATCGAATATTTTATGTCTGCATATGTTATTAATCACCAGTGAACAAGCTTTAAACTGACAACCCATGTCCCCTCGTTGATGTAACGTATTTTGGGGTAAAGTCATTTATAACTAAAATCGTTAAGACCTCGATTCATTAATATTGGTGCGAATGTATTGATGCCACTTATAATACCAGTTATTAGGTTTTCATCAAGATTGGTTATTCATATAATTTTACGTACATAATATTTCACCTTTACGAATCTTCGAATTTTCTGTGAATCTTAAGCCTTTTTTTAAGCCCTTGAATTCTTTCTGTAATGTTTTATTTTCTTTGTATACAGATCATTATCTATTCTTAGGATCTCTCGAGTTATTAATTAATTAATTAATTGCAACTGGAGAATTTGTTACTTAATTGGATATAAACAATTTGAGATCTTTCGTAGAGTTCTTGGAGTAATGTTGTTGGCCAATAGAGTGGAAAATTAAAAACACTGAAAATGTGTTTCGTGCGGTCCCTTGGGAGAAATTCTACACTGGGTTCCTAAACTGGTACTTTGCGCTGCTCTCCCTCAGAAACATTATTAAAAAATAACGAAAATGTGAACGATTCAGACCGAATTAGTAATTGAAATATTCAAGTAGGAAACTACTGGAATCTGCAAGAACTCGAAATCTTCTCTGAGATAAATTTTTCCTTCAAATTATTATCGACACTGGACATATTAATATGGATCAGTTTCATTTTCATGAAAACCAACTTATTGAAACTCTTACAATATGTAATTTACGAATAAAAGGGGGGAAAATTCCGAAGGAATGTTTGACATAGGGTGTGTAGGACGTGAGGAAGCACATTTTCATCACTTCGAACATATAAGTGATTTAAATTCTTAACATGCATTCATAAAGGGAGAAAAGACAGGTGTGACAATTGAGTCTTTTAAAGTATTTTGTCTTGAAACCAACCAAGTGTTTAATAATAAAATAGAAATTTATACGAATACGTAGGAAATTTTACAGAAATAACAATGAAGAAGTTATTGTTGAAAATAGAAGAATGTGATCTTAATATTTTTATAAACACTTTGAAAAATTTCATGATAAATAGATAAATTATATGATTAGCAAAATTATTATACTTTTTATTTGCAGTGAGTGGTCATTATCATATTACTTCAAGCGATTTTCGTGCTTTTTCGGCCCGTTTTATCACCCGTACCCCACTTCGTCACAATATCTTATATCTTGACCTCTCTTAAACTATGAGATTAACTATTTGATGTCTTAAAATTTATTTTATATGAGACTTGAGAAGACCCTGTGGTAAGGAAATAAGACTTCTGAATGGTAGAAAATTGTTGTAAATTGATGCAGTTCAATACTGTCCCATTGAACAATACAAGTGTAATAAATGTAACTGTCGTAAATCACTTGAATTCTGCGAAAATGGAATTTTCTATGTCACGAAGTGGAAACTCAAGACAATGAATATATTTTGCGTGAAGTAACACCAATAGTGTGTCTCCCTTTCTATTCAAGATAGTTACAATTATATGATATGACGCCTTTTTTTGATATGGCGGGGGAATTGCAAGGGTACCGGGTGCCTTTCCTGATACACCTCCCCGAGGCGTATGATGAATGAATGACATGAGGTTGGATGATGATGGGTGAATGTTGGGGTAGAATAATAGACAGGGGAAACGGGAGTACACGGTGAGAAACTGCTGCGAATCCAGCTTCGACCATCATCCACAATTCTTCATGGATCAGGCAGGGTTTTGAACTAGCATCACCATAGGTAGAAAGCGAGCTCGCTAGGCACTACGCCACGGGTCGTCCCACTTTTCTTTACAATTGAGGCATGTAATTAGAAAAATTCTAGTGCCAAAATAGTATTTTTGTTTTTCCCGAAAAAAAAAAACGTTGTTCCTGGCAATGCCAATTTTATAGTAATCGGTTGATAGTGTAATTGCTGCGACGGTCAAAAGATAGTGTGGGCTTATACATCGTCACGAGTCTAACATTTTGCAATAACAAAGGGGAAAATCGATATTATAATTTTTCGTAGCGTGAAGTAAAATGATGGTTGCGTGACGTGGCGCATGCCCACTTTTGGGTACTGTCCATGGTATTAGGAATGTTTTTTTGGAAATCACAGAACACCTTAAATTTGGATAAATTTTTTTTCTTTTATTGCACTATTGTTTGCAACATTAAGCAAATTATCAGTGTTGATTTTTCTATAATTTTTCATCATCAGTTATGGTTTTTAAGTAGTTTTATATGTCTCGTGTAAAAACATGTTTTTGTACTTCGAATGTTTTCCATTTACATACGTCAATTAGTGAATATCTTATTTCCCAACAACGTGACGTAACATATGAAAGTCACCTAACTGCATGCAAGGTTTCACTAAGCTAACGCAAATGCAAGAGTAATTGAAGTGAATTGAAGGCATATGTCTACTTATGACCTCGATTCTGTGTTTTCGGTGCTGGTACGTCCCGAAGAAAGTAAAGAAAGACAGATTCATACTGTTCACTCATTTTGCCGTCAAGAATAGGAGAAAATGTGAAAATTGAATTATGAAATCCCCGAAATCTTCGTTTTACACTTTTACATGTTACAAGCTACGTACTCATCTCAAGAATGAACTCTATGAATGATTGCATACCTTTGTTTTCTATTTTTTCATGAACATCTCATTTACAATACATCACTCAATTTCACTATCATCTCCGCTTATCATTTAACTTTCATGTCTGGAGTAACATTTCTCTTTCAGTTCAAGTTTTCCTTTTCCTTGAACAAAATGTTAAACACCATCTCCCATGCGTAGTGTTGAATCGACGTTAACCAAGGAAACTTCATGAAATATGGACAATTTCAAGGAGGAGCTATGGAAGAAGCTCAGCAATGGTTCAACACAACCCTCATCTCAGCTCCACTTTATCAAATACTGTTCTTGACTATTATTCGAAATAATCTATTCTGAATGAAAATACGTTTTCCTGCTCTTTTCTTGTTTCGTAAAATAATTTTAAAGAAAACTTACGGAATTTCACTCATAAATAAGTATTACAAATAATGTTTGATGGCGCGGACAATCTCAGAGTACGCTTTTTTTGTATGGAGGTAACAAACAATTCGAGAGTTGTTTCTTATTATTATTATTATTATTATTATTATTCACAAGTAACACGACGATAATAAAGAAGAGACAAAAAAAAATATAACGTTACCTGATCAATTTGATGAAATGAAAATATTTTTCCCTCATAGAATAAACTTCTGTTGTAAAGCTTTTAGGACAAAACCTAGAAATTAATGCTTGCTGACTTTAAACACACAAAAGATGAAAGATAAATCGTTCTGAATGGAGGCTACAATCACACCAGTTTCTATTTGTTAGAAAAAGGTCGTAGCTTTTGCATAAAATGAAAGTTCCTCAGTTGGGCTCTAATGACCTCAATGTTGACGAGCCCTAAAGCCCCACACAAAAAAAAGGTTCTTCAGTGGGCAAGAGGAACATATCGAAATGGAAATAAGACGTACAGAGGACACTTATTACAATTGTGTAAAAGCTAAAATTGATGAAAATCTCTTCAAACGATCAATGGAAAATTGATCTACAGGCGTATCGTAATAACTATTCTCATTGCAGTTTATAGGTATGAGGTTACAAACAAATTCATGTCCAGATTGCATTACTTTGTACAACAATTGCCATGTAAACCTTCGCTTTCTTTTGATTCAGTTATTGATATATAATTTACCGTAAGTAATGATATAATATTCCAATCAATATTTAGATCTGTTCCCCATGATTTATGTTCTTGAAAGGTTGCACTTATTCTACCAGAGTCCCATTCAATAACATTTTATTAGTTTCGTTAATTAATCAATCATTTCGATAATTTATTTCGTTTCTTAAGTGGAAGAGCGTATTGCAATGAGGTAGTAAGGCAACAAAAATATTCAAGTATGTGTCAATCATTGGGTTGCATATACTGGGCTAGTTACGTTGTAGCACCAATATATAAGAAAGTGGGATGCTCTCGGACCACACCTGAAAAGTTAAGTCTACTAGAACAGTCTTAGGTCTTATCTTTTGTAGTTTTTAAGATAAAGTATATTTAAAGTAAAATTTTGAAGATAAAAATTTTATCGTAAAATTTGTCTTTTGATGCAACATTTTAGAGAAACGTGTTTTTAAAATGTTGCTTCCCTAGTCTTCTTTACGCGTCTGCCGTGGTAAAGAACAAAGCATGGAAGATAGTTTGCATACAAAATTTAGCGTACCCCAAGAGATATAACGAATAAGACTGTCTCATGTGTGACGGCTCCCCGGTGAGATGTGTGGATGTTGTGACATCCTCCTCTTCACCTTATCGCTCCCATACGACGCTCAAGTCCTTCGCGTCAACTTGCGTCACTTGCGCGACGGAGATACTTCGCGAAGTCACTCCTCGAGAGATAAAGTTGCGTGGTGGATCTTCTCAGCCCTCGCAATCTCCCGCTTTGCGGCAGCGTGCAATAAAAAACCGCCGAGGGGCATTCGAATGTCTCTGATTTTTATGCTCGCAAAGAAAAGCGTGTTGTTGCAATGATTAGGGCCAAAACTCTTTCATGAAGCTTCGAAATACAAATATGTTAAAGTAATTTAAGAAATTCAAACTATATAAAATTGCACTACTTTAGATTTGCACGGTCCTGGAATTATAATGGGCCCATGTTTATATTCTAAGTCCCGCGCTCTTAGCAGTTTGGTTTGCAACGCCACTTCTCTGCGACGGGGAAAAGCTCCTCACCTTCGTTCACGATTCAAAACAGGTTGAATTGGGTGCCTATTTCTGTGATCGATGGAGACGTCGAGTTTTTCAACAAACATTATACCGCGTCTGGGTAAAAATTCATTTGACTGAAGGAAATAAAGCTACACACCAACTCTTCTGTCGCTATGCCGCTGGTTCGATTCCCGGTGACATTTGAGCACAAATTTTATAAATTGGTTTATACTATAAATATGCTAGAAATATATGTTTGGGAGCTGTAATGAACGTTTCCTAGATATAAAACGTCTAAGAAATATGTATAGTTTAAAGAATACTTATATATTACTTAAGTTATATATATAGTTCGTTTCCATTAATTAATTTCTATACATGAACTCTTAAGTTACGGTATTTTTAGTTTATTCATTTGTGAATGAAAGTATTCAATAATATGTTTCACGAGGAATTTGTCAAAGTTCTTAAAATTTAAATTAACCTAAGTAGAAATTATTCAATATTGCATTAAAAAGCAATCAATTCCACAAATATTTAAAGAAAATAATAATACAAAAAGCAATTCGAGATTTTCTAACTCTGACCGAAAAGTAAGTGTGATATGATAATACACCAAAGCATTATTTACTAAGCTCACCAAAATATGTTAAGTTGAAACTATGTAAAGTATACTTGATTTTAATTTTAAAAATTGAGTAGGAAATGGATATGCCTTAAGTTGTCTAATTTATATCCAAACTATATTTTCAATAAAAATACATTCATATAGCATCTACATCATATTATACATTTGAAGCATAATATTTAATAAAGAAAAACGGTATGTGCACTTATAGGTTTAAACTAACAGTATTCGTAGCAATAATATAGCATTCGTATCTGTATGTCATGCTAAGAATGGGAATAAGGAGGATGAAAAACTACCCGTCTTTATTACATTTTAATAGTTTTAGACACAGTAAAATAAACAACAAAATTAATAATAACCTTATTACTCTAATTATAATTAATTACCGTTAAAGGACGGGTCAAATGTACTTTTATATAAAACAACGATTTTCGTATAATTAAAAAGATCATATAATTTAATTCCATGGAATCAAGAAGTAAGAGCAATAGGTTTTATACAGGCCAAACTAACTACTCGCTAGACGGAAAGCATGAAGTGACCTTACCTAGTTCAAATCCACATTTATTTGTTGTTGTTTTTTTCACTTTCAGACTTTAACTTAGAAGACTAAACATCTTATACACAAAGTATTTAACGCTTACCAAATTGTGGATTTCTTAGTTTGTATTTTTTGAGCCCTTAAAATTGCTGTTTTGGTCACTTAATAACGAGTCCATTACCCGTCACAGTCTATCACGTCTTGCAACCGTCTAGGGTGGACTATAACTAAGGTGGACGCATAAGCAATTTCCTCCCACACTTCACATACAACGCATCAGTGGTTGTAGGATGTGTATCTGGCCAATTTTCGGTCACGACACATTTGACCCCGCCCACACGTTCTCGATTGGGTTGAGGTCAGGGACATACGGGGGCCAGTAGAGTATTTCCACTTCCTCCTGCTCTGCTATCTATTCCTGCACCAGTCGAGACGTTTTTTTTTTGCGGTGCTTTAGGACTCGTCAACATCAAGGTCGTTTGAATCCTCCGAGACCAGTGGACAAATGAATTATTATTCTAAAAAAATAGTTCTTCAACAGAATTTAATTGCCGTACTGAAGGTATCACAATAACTCGCAAGATATGGTGATACTGATGCCCATCAAGACGACCTTGTATTCTGTGAAGAACGTCTGCACCGCGAGAACATATCTACCCTAACATGCCACAGATACGCGTCGAGATCGTGCTCTCTCTCTCTCATACATACTCAGGGCAATGGTGGGTTCCACGAGGTCGATATACGTGCACAGGACCGTCATTTTCAGAGGGAAAAACACTATCGTCTGAGAAAATAACGTTTCCCCAATTACCATTAACGTTTTCCTCGGCAAATGCTAACCTATACACTCTATGTTCCTCGAAAAGCGCCTCCTTTGTCGCTGTTCTCTTAGATCGAAGTCCAGTATCTCTCAGACGATTTCTAACAGTTCTCGCGCAACTGGGAAAATTAGACAAGAGTGGAAAGGATTCTCCTTAGTCTAGTTCACCAAAAGGCGTCATGGACTTCAGTAGACACTTGCCACAATCCAGTGCCAGCACGCCTTCCAACCTCCCCAGATTCGCGATACTGCCGAACCACTTGCAAGCAGTTCTTCGACTTCCTCCATAATGCCTTCCAGCTCCCGAGGCACAGAAATTGGCACTTTCCACCAACGCAATAACCTTTTCCCTTACGGAGCGCTCGTGATGAGACATGGCAGTAGAATGTTTCGCAAGGTTCACTTTGCTAAGTTCATGTAAGTCAAGTTTCCCCTCCACGGAGAAACACAAGGTGGTCAGATCAGATCAGATAAAGTATTGCAAACATTTCTGCTTACAGTCGTAGATGAAAGCAATAATTTCAACAAATAACTATACATAGAAAATATGCAGAATTTTGTATATATTTCTATGGATTGACGAAATTTTGATTATAAAGAATATTTTTATATAAATAATATAATAATTTCTGAGTGTAAAATAAACTAATTTAAAGTGTATTTGCCCTCCTAACTGCATGGGAGACGTGATCCGGGAGAATGAAGCGGTACCACGAATGTTACGATCAATAAGCCACTGGTTGAATCCCATGTGATAAATGAGAAAAGATTTTTGAAAGCGAATTCAATCATAAATCAGCTGAAAATGTCTGTATGAGAGGTAAAATAAACGATATATTAATCAAAGCTCTCATGGTGCTGAGAAAATCTGAATATGTCATTGGGCAACGTCACATAACGCGTCATTGCACCAACTTTCTTGGCATCTAAGTAGATAACAAGCTTTCGCTGTTCATTTCCGTGTCATCTGATATATTCAAGCGTCTTCGCATTACTTTTATTTTTGTTCAACGTGTTGAACAAAAATCGAAACATACATTGCTAAGAAAATCGAAATTGGGCAACGTTTTATAAGTTCTTTACTATTTTAATATAGCCTATCTTTCTCAAATATTAGGTTTGTTTTATACAATAGTATCGCGTAACTGTACTTTATTCACACTTTGTAATGTGACTCTTCCTATTCCCACCTTAGAAACACTTCAATTTGATATTGTTGATTTTGCATTGCAGACAACATGTATTAGTCGCCATGTGAGCCTTTGAATGAAACCTACAAGGACAACTAACCCCGTCATTTACTAAGATCAAACTAATTATACTAAAAAAGGGTATTTTAACATAATTGAGTGTTGAAACAAATTTCTAAACGAAAATTACGAATGCCTTATAGTAAATTTTTCATTCCGATCACTCTCCATAATTATGTTTGTCTGCTCGAACGATGCAATCTAAAGTGGTTTTATTTCAGGTTATAGAACATTAAATTCTACTGAATTAAATAAAGAAAGTTTCATCTTCGGTGACCAGCATAAATCAAGCAAAAAAATCTGAAATTTAAATAAATGTAATGTGTCTTTTAATTGTGTTTGCGCAGATCAACACTACATTTAGTAACATAATTGAGTTTGAGAATAGGGTTATAAGTTAAATGCGTCTAAAAATTGTATTTGAATTAATACCTCTTATCTGCTTCCAATTCGTGTTTTGATATCAGTTTTTTTCATTCCTGTTCGTTCGAAATATAATAATTCTGTTACATATCTTGCTATTAAGAAATAATTGCAAATAATATAAAATCTTCGAAAAACACTTTGATCTGCAACAAACACATCTAAATTGATGCCAATGTGCTTTTATTTCTTTATGCCATGGGCACCTTGGGGGTCAACAAGGAGACAGTTTGACTTGACTTTACTAAAAAGAATTCTCAAGATATAAGCTTAAATCTAAATATTTCGTAAACGTACGGTTCGACTAGCAAATTTATGTGATTGAAGTCTTACAATGTAATCCAGATTGTATAGTGGAATAATAGCGATTTTTCTGTATTATTCATCATTCAGTTACACAGTACTATAAATTCTCATACATTCCATTCCATGGCATGTCTTAGTGAGACCACATAATTACGAATTGATTGAATTTCAAGGAGAAATTATATTTTTGTCTTCATAAGTTTTACTTGTATAAATACTTTGAAATGTGTAAATCTAAAAACTATTCCACACGTTTAAAATTCATCATTTATCTCCGCGAGTTTTATTTGGAATCTCTTCGTTGTTTCTGCTCTACCATTAGACCACCAAATATAATAGCTTCTTAAATTCTACGTTTTATTTTTTAAACAAAAGTGACGTGTCATTCGCGTCTCCGTGGTCTGTCCGGCGTAAACACTTCTTCGATCTAAATTTATGTTTTAAAAGGCAGCAAAAAGTAGAACTCAATTTAAATACTCCGCATAAGTCAGATAAATATTCCAATGAAAAACCTTATTCGTATAATTTCATATTTTTGTTCAATGTTTTCTGAAAATACGAAATTCTCTATTGTATTGATAGTAAAAAATTATGTTAATTAAAGGAGATTTCTAGATTTAATATAACAAGTTCTTAAAATATGACGCTGAGTTTGGAATGCTGAGACCAACTAGTTACAGTAACCATACTAAAACTTTTATGTATCTTATCAACTGCCTCGCTGCTATTTTAATTTACTGTAAATATTATGCATAATGTCTAATTAATACATTTATCTTCACAAATATAAATATCCATATTTGTTCGTAATAAGATATATACACGTAAAGAATGCATCTAAATTACCATGTTCGTCCCCTTCTATTGAAATCAGTGAATAATACTGAATATTGATGCTAAAATTTTAAATGAAGAATGAGTTTTTATTATTAATATTATTATTTTTATTGTTATTATTATTGTATTGTATTAAATGAATTCTGTTATTGCGAAGAATAGAGGTGGTACTCTTTTGAAATTAATGTGAATAAATTATAATTATTTTCCCTGAATTTATATAAGTGCACAGGAAGAAAAGAAGAAAGGAAAGAAGGAGGGAAAGAAGGAAGGAAGGATGGAAAGAAGAACGGAAAGAAAGAAAGAAAGAAAGAAAGGAAAAGGAAAAGGAAAAGGAAAAGGAAAAGGAAAGAAGGAAAACAGAGAAAATGATGAAATTGATATATGAGAGAATGAGAGATACTAAATTAAATGTAATATTAATTTTCATTCTATACTATATCCTGGAATATTTTTCTCGTATTCGTAAATTACTTAATTTTACCGTAATTGAAAGGCGATGGTTTACCATAATTGATAGCGTTTCCGGTCATCCAGGAAAGATTTTAAGTAAGACGAAGTGTTTTAACTTGTGTGCTGTTGTCAGACTAAATATGCTAGTTGAAGATCGTGAAAGCGTTTCAAGATGGAATTTATTTTCGTCTCGTCTTTTTTATAACAAATTTTTACTTCTTGACATGTTCCCGTAATCATAGCTGTATGTTAAAGGCGTTTTCAAACTAACGTATTCTAGGTAATTTTTGTTATTTCCACCGTATTTAATAATATAGTTATACTTGAAAGGTCTTTTGGTTTATCGCTGATAACAAAAAGCTTTTTACATTTATCATGTTGTGAAATCAAACATGCGTTGAACAAAGATAATCTTCAAACTTTGCGTAATTTGAATTTCATTCTCCTCTAAAAAGATATATATGATTCAATGTTTTACAAGCAAACTTTATCCGTATAGTATCTTTCGAGTTAAATTTTTCATTCCATTGTATCTTTCACTACTATGCCAAAACTTTCTGGTTTCATATCCTGTTTACCTTATCCCTCGTTTTGAAGGTTTATAGTTTCTTAAACATGACAGGAAAGATATATTTTAGAAAGTGAGTGACTCACTCAAAAAACGAATATTGTGGACTGATAGTCATGAATTCGTCATAGCAGATGCCTGAACAAGTGAATTCCTGTTTATCTTGAAACACATTCTTCCGCATCTGAGTCTTGTCCTGAAGACGGTGATAGAGCGTAAATGCTTCGAAAGAAATCTAAAGTTCTCATGAAACATTTATTATCTATCTCCTATTTAACAAAGAAACAATTCGTAAAAATGAATTACCTTACCCGTATACTCTGCTTCAGTCTCCCTTAGTAAAAATACGTTGCATTTCGCCCCCCCCCCCCGCACACACACAAATATTAAATATGGTATAGAAAAAAAACTTCGAATCATTAATTATACAGTTTATATTGAAATTATGTGTCTGAAGAATCATCTCTACTTTTACTAGACTTCTCTAGTTTTCCGAAAATTTTCGTTGAATAAATGTCGTAACTGTCCAGAAAGGCAAATCAATTTTAAACTGTTCTTTTCTATTGAGATTTTGTCTCGTGTGATAGTTCTTTACACAATTATAAATCCATTATAAATTAAATGAAAATGTATTTAAAAATCGAATCATAAGAGCTCTTACTATTTCAAGATGGTTTTATTCAAATATTAGCCCCACAAAGTCCAAATTTTATTACACGAGGTGATAGATAAGGGTTTATTCTTTCATTTAGAAAAAGAAAGACATTCAATTATAATCTCCAAGTCATACTACCTTGACCTATAAAGTATGAATCTGAGATTTCTTTTATCAGACCTATGTGCAAATTCACTCATGTTGCTCGCTTTAAGAGACAGCTCTCAAATTGAAAATTCATCAAATATGGGGAATTCTGAGACCCATAACTCTTCTGAAAGTCTCATTCAACACACTAAAAATACTAATAAAAACTGTGACTTAGTCTATGCTCACTCCAGAGTGGAAAGATGGACTGGTCGGAAACTTTAAAATTTTTCAACTTATTTTACTGCAACGGTATCTTTGTGATATCTTAAACAATGATTTTTTCGAATATCAATCTCAATTTAAAACACTCCCTATTTTAAGCTTTTCAACAGTCGAAGGGCCCAGAAATCCGACGAAAAATCCTAGTGCTTTTAATTTAGGCACTCGCATTCTCCAGGATCGGTCCAAGAGCATCCACAAGATTGTTTTCGAATTTATTTCTGAAACGGTTTTTATGATATTCAGTTTAGATATTGTTTTATTGGACATTTTAACGTTTTTATATTTTCGTCTGGCACAGTGACTTTAGAAACAATTTGGCACACGTGCTCTACAGGGATGGTTCGTATGGGGTTCTTTTTTAAAAATTTGATATATAAATTTCATTTAATTTTCATTTAATTATCAAATATTTCATTTGATATTTTTCATTTAATTTTAAGCGTTTTTTGGTGTCAGCCACGGAGCGACAAGCTCTGAAATTTGGAACATGCGCTCTCATAAGTGGATTGTAGAGTCCCTCCCACCTTTTTTTCAAATTCGGTTTAGATTTTTTGATCTTGCATACATTAATGGTGACATAGAAAGAATAGTTGTACAAAAATAAATGTTTACATGCTACCTTAAACGTAAGTTATCAGCAAGTACTCTGAAGGGAAACAATCCTCCATGGGGTGCCGTTGTACATACTTGCTTCAACCTAAAAAACTGTACAATGAAAACCCATAGTACTCTCATTGATGCACTGTGAAGTATTACAAATGATCTACCTCAGCGTGAAGAATGAAAATCATTTTATACTTTACTTACTTTTTCACGAACTCAACGGTTATTATTCGATGTTTATTATATTATTCGATTATACGATGTACGCATCAATACATACAAAAGAGAATGTACCACTGTTATGCTCAACAATAAAATTAACTTTGAGGAGTATCTTACTATTTTCTGAAGAGAGATATCCACTCAAGAACGAGAATATTGAGTTTCAGCTACAAGGAAAAATCCCATATTGATACGAAACACTGGATTATTTTGCCGCAATATAAAACCCTAATTATCTCCCAGCAAGATTTCATAATTCTTAATTTCGCAAACTTTTTTTCAACTGTTGCATTTTGCTGACTATTGTACATTTCAACGTATCATTTCCTTAAACACAGAGACTATTGCCACATTTGTCTATTTACTCGATCAATTGCAAAAGTATAATTTGAATTTTCTGTTTCTATATTCTCAGGTTCTATAATGTTTTGTTTTTTTTTCGTGGGGATTTAGGGCTCGTCAACATCAAAGGTCATTAGAGCCCATATTTCTATAATGCCTTGGGTTTAAATAAGGTATCGATTGCTGCTTTTAGAAATGCAAAATCCCTTTAAAGCATTACAAATGGATCTTAAGCATAGCAAATTAAAATTTTGAAAAGATTTAATAGAACCAGATCAAGTTTTAATTTGCAAATGAAACTTTTCTACCGCGACTTTTCTATACATATATAGGCAATTCGTTACCACAAATCATAATTGGGTAAAATCTGGCAGACGTATAATTCTCCTTGCAGAATTAAGCAATATATTTTGATTCAATAACTGATGATGCAGTTACAGTTTACATTTACTTTACTTACGTATTGTATTTAAGCATTCATAATTACTTTTCTCATCTTGCATTGTACCATGTACAATACTAAAAGTGAAATTGAAAACAATGTGGAACAATTTCGTATTCTTCTTGATCGATAAGTTAGATTTAGATTTGAGAATGGGTTTATAGGCTATGGACGTTTCTACGTTGCAATCTATAAGATCTTTTGTGAGTACCATTAATTTTTATAATTGTCAAGTAATCTGATCTGGATCAGAACATAGTTTCTTGCTGATGATCAATGTGTTAAAATATATCTTGAAAATTTTAAGATCCTAGAAAATTTTCATGATACATTTGGCAATTAAATAATAGAATTGTTTAACTGCCTTTTTTCTACGATTGCAATTAGACCATCGTGGTTTACATCCATGCAGAATAATGGTCAAGGTATTTTGCCAAAACGTTTTTTGCAAAAATGTTACTTATGTTTATATTTCTTCCATGAGCCTACACTTGGGTATTTATGTGTTTACTACTACTAGACGAAAATGATGAAGAAGCAGGAATCGAACTCAGGGTTTCCTGAAACGACTACTCTGCAATTAAAGTAGATTTCCTGTTTGATACCCGACTCGCCGCAATTTTCAACTCGCCTTAGTTATCACGTAAATGTCATTTATTTGATTATCGCTGTACAATTATAAAATGATAAAACTTAATTTGGCATTAAGCTCTCTTTCTATTAGTTTTTATGTTCTATTGATTAGCAGTCACAATTTTAACAGACAAAAAATGAATTCACAAGTTTTGTGAGAAAGGTAAGAACTTATGTGCAAAAAGTCCAGCCTTATGATTCTTTCAAATGAAGGAAATATTAGTAATAATTCATTAGAAGTTTCCTGGACATAAATATATTTGTATGGGATACTATTCAAAGGTAAACTACAAACGTCATAATTGTAACGAAATAGTTTTGCCCTTTGTCGACATTTGACACACTTTAATAGCGACCTCTTTTTCTGCATATTCCACATTTGTTTCATACAGAACTGTGACGTGAGTGATCGAAACAAATCATGCATATTTTGGGTATTTACCAAATTCCTCACAGGAACACCCTGTCAATGATAGAAAAATTGTGTCAAGAGTAATCAACTTGTTGTAAATTGTAACTACAAATTGCACAAAAACACTAAAAGTTGAGGGTTTACTTCACAATTTTAAAAAAACCTTTGTCGTTTATATTGAAATTTAACTTGATGTACTAAAAAAGAATAATTTAAGAGTATACATTTAGATAGGGGTAATATGAAGAAACAGATTGCATAAATTATTGGGTCAGTAGGAGAAATGTTCTCCTTCAGCAGCGAGAGGGTGGGGGGTCAGAAACCGTGGTTAGTGCGCATGTCTCGTCACGTGAGTATTGCGGAGGGGATGAGGGGTAGCAGAGGGTTTAAAAGCGAGGCAGGCAGTCACTGGGTCGTAGTGCTGTTGGGGAAGAGAGTGACTTTAGACCTCCCATCTGTGGAGGTACTTCAGCGGTCTTGAGGCAGTGCTGGTGCTGATGCGGCAGATCGTCGCGAGGAGCGGTAGCAGCATTGAAACAATGGGGAGCACTCCGCTGGTTCTCCTGCTCTGCGCCGTCTTGGTATGTTCGCCATTTTGAACAATGCGGTTGCGGAAGTTGCTAGGTGTCTTTGATTTTCAGCTTGTTTCTAAATCGATGTCGAGCATGTACGATTGTGTCTTGGTATGTTCTTCTTCCATTTGTGGTATTTCGGCAATATAGAATTTTTGTCAAATTTACTTATGCCCTGCTTAAATTGTTATGGGAGGTAAAAGAAGATTTTCCAGTTACCTTTTTGCAACACGTTTTCGGTAACTGTTCAATATCCAATGATATGTCAGAATACCGTAATTGTGATTCCGTAATATTTCTTAGTATACGCGCTTTCATATATTTTCTATTTTATTTCTTTTGGAACATGTTAATAATTATCTATCGACATCATAAAGGGCGTTTCCGAGCACGAAGTTTGAGAGTAGATGCAAATCTAGTAATTTTTTCTTGTTGCCTCTTATAAATACTTGAAACAAGTGATAACAAATTGTTGACAACTTAAGAAAACAAATTAATCAATTATATGTAACCAGGAAACAAGCACTTCATCCTGGGCTTGCTGATTGAAGAATGAGTGAGGTCTTGTTTCCTTGTTAAGTAGAATAAATGTTTCAGTTTGAACCAGAATGGCTGTAGTTAGTGGCGGATCTAGACCGTAGTCAAGGGGGAGGGGCTAACCGGGGATGGATCTGGGGAGCATTTCTGTTTGAAATTCATGGTTTACAACACAAATTTTATGAATATTATCATTTAAATAAAATACATCGATTCATCAAACAGATAATTATTAATTAACAATATTAAATAGTAACCAAATTTATTAATTGTTTAAAATGGCAAAGTAGGCCATTACCTTTTGAGAGTTCAGGTACAAAGGTGGGGGCTATACCCCCTCCCCCGTAGATCCGCCTCTGGCTGTAGTTGCAGACGCGAGTATTGGTCCGTTAGGCACACAATGTGGTAGAACTGCTCTGATATCATGTTCCTACTAACATTTCACGAGAATCCGTCCAGAATTAATCAAAGAATCGGCTCGCGGCTCAAAACCATGTTGGCCCAATGACCGAAAACCTCATTTCCGCAACTACATTGAAAATTAACCGGGCAGTTTCTTTATTTTGCCGCCAGGGCAAGTGCTCGCACTTGGTTGTGTTGACCCCTGGCGGAAGATGAGGATACTAGCCTACTTGCCATAACTAGTGCATCCGAAGCAGAAGTGCGTTGCATTCGCAGTAAAGGGTCGCGTCAGATTAATCATTATTGAGGGAAAATTAAATAGTTGCTCCATCCCTCAAAATCAGACTCTTCCGTTAATTTAAGCCTGCACAGTTCATCAGCTGAATACTGTCAGTTCACTGCCACTTAAACTCGTGCTCAGATGGTACGAAATTTTAGAAATTCAGAAAAGATTTTCCCTAAAGTTTGAAAAATTATATTACTTCATTCTCTTTTTCTCTTATTTTTATAATATTTTGATTCGTTCTGTGTTGTCTATTACTCTTCATGACCTTGGTTTATATGCACATAGAACTCGGTGTCTGACGTTTTATAAATTCCATGTGTTTGATTTGTTCCTCCCCCATTGGTGGATGCATTTACTAGTTTCGATGATACGTCCAAGTCAACTATCTCGTTATTTGACTTGAAGACCTTGAATGCTCAAAATGACCTTAGAGTTTGTTAATGTAGTTTAAATCTTCCAGATCAACTTTAATGGGCTTCTTGAATATCAACCATCTTCTTTCATATGAAGTTTTAAAAAACCTGTTTAAAGTCAGTATTCTTGACCAGAGATTTCTCACTTCTTAATACTGCTTCTCTTTTTCGACTGATAACTACGAAGTAACCACGTAATCATTTTCCAGTTTTTCCTGGAAAACACCTGGTTTCCTACTTCGTTTCTGGGTTCTGCCACATCTCTACATTCATCTTCAAACCAGAAGTTTTATTAGGTTTTGTGTTTATTACTAGAAATGTGTGTGAACTGCAACATGCAATGTCGTCATTGTATTTTCAGTTTTCGTAAATTCTCAAATAGAACTTAAGCTAGAGAATTTAATTTTAATTTGATTAAAAAATATACTGCCGAAATAAAACGCGCTGTCAATTTCAAAAATTTTTCAATCAAAAATGATACATTTCTCAGTTGCAGAGTCTGAATGTCCTGTGAGAGGATTACGTGAGTTGTATATTTCAGTTTTTATTTCACTCTAAATGAGTTAACTTAGGAAAGATAAGGCGGGTATTTCTGGAAATGCGATAAATTTCTCACCAAATCTATTATGATGATTTCTCACCATTTTGTTTTATCCTCTTATATGCGCATGTCATATTAATAATAATATCATAAGAAAACTGCAATACTAATTTACAATCACAATCATAAGAAAATTTTTAAAAATATTTATTTCTTCTTAAAAATAAGTTGAAAAGTATTTATATTTATTCACATTTCTTCCAAACTTCGTCATACATACAGTTCGTGAATTATGATTATTGAACGTGAAATAGAATAAGTATGGATTGTTACACTACGAATTCTTTTAGAGCACGATGATAATTTCTATCCTCTTCAGTTGTTATGAAACCACAATATCATTATTTCTTTTACTGTTTCTTGAACATTTTTTAGACATATTTAAATTAGTTTTTCAAGAAATTTACTATTACCAGAAGTACTTCATCACTCAGAATGTGGAATGCTTTCTTTTCTGAAATATGTGTCAATGTACTCAAATATAAAATAAAATTTAAATAAGGTGTTAACGCAGTTCATTGTTTTTCAGGGTGCTGCGAGGAATGGAGTAGAGGGGCGTCCATTTTTCCAGGATGAAAGTGCTAATGCCACCATCATGGAGTCCCATAATTTTGAGATTTTCGATATTGGTTTGGTCAACTGGATTTATGGACTTATTGCCAACACCACATCGGATAATCATGGTACATCTCAAGGTCAAACAACTTTTCTAATATCTTCCAAAAGTGGAGATGAAGCTTCTAATACAGAAGGTATCGGAAGTGTGGCCACCAAAGATGTCTCAAATTCTTCTAAAACTCTTTCTATGACTTCTGATGCAGCCACTCATATCTTAGGAACGCGGGCGAGAGAAACATTAGGTTTCAAATCTCTTGTTTTCCCAACAGTTGAAAAATGGCTGGGTTCTACATCATCCGTGTTTGAAGCTTCATCTGAGAACTTGGAGCTCAACTCGCCGCGTCGCCTGAAAAGACACGACGAGGAGGAAGAAGAAGAGTTGTCTTATTTGACTGATAACTCAAGCAATGAATTTTCAGCTACGATATCGAGTAGCGATGAACAACAGACATCTAGAGATAACTCTTCCCGTAATTCTCTGCAGGTCAATATATTTAAGAAGGGCCTCGGTTTGAATTTTACTGGCACTTCTTCATCAGATCTATATTTTTACCCCCCTGTCCAGAATGACTCTTCAAAACAGCATTTAAATCTTAATCCAGTTACGATGCAATCTGTTGTTGAGTTTGCCAATTCAGATTTACGGAATTCATCTTCATTTGATAAGTATGAATACATTTCAGAGGATACATCTAAAGATACTACTTCTCCATCAGAGTTATCTTATAAATCAGAGATCCAATCCCCAGAAGATGCAAAAAACTCCACTAATGTTTCACCAAGAAGTAACATCAACGCCGAACCAAAAGAAAGGTTAGTGGACACTTGTAGAGGATTTCATCATTCCAAGGAGACAAATAGGGATAAAATTAATGAAAGATTATCACCAAATGTGATAGAAGTAATAGATAAACCAATGAACAAACACGAGGGAAATGTGCCTGACGAAAACTCACAAAAGATATCAAATAAAACTACTGCTAACATTTTTACTATTATTACAGAAAATGTGATAGAAATGATGACTTTGAATGCATCATCTAAGTTAAATAATAATAATAATACGTTCAACAATATTTCCAGTAATAATTCCATGAACTACTTTAAACCAGCTTCAGCTATCAATTTCACTCAGCCTATTTCAGATGTGGGACAAAGAAGTCATGTTCATGTTTTGAATAAAACATCTGATGAAGTTTTGACATATGTATTCACAATGAAGGAACATTCTCGCGATAAACACGGAAAATCCTCAAATGAATACAATTTTTTTGTTACATCACTTCAAGCAACATTACCAGAGCCCTCTCCAACCACATTCTTAGATACTGAAAGAGGAATACTGGATGTGACAATCTCTGGAATGGAGAATTCTTCTGCAGCGTTTTTGAGTACTGCCCCAACACATGTAGATGTGATACAACATATTTCATTGAACTCTACCGGCAGACGTACTCTCTCCACTACAAACACAAGTGATGTGAATCTTCGTGATGATATGATCATTGGAGGAAAACCATTATCAGAAATGTCAGTGAACGTGACACAAGGAAGAACCAATAAGACAACGTCGAGTATCTGGAAGATACTGACCACAAATGTTTTAGGCATGATACCTGACAATGCCGCTCCTGCGAATAATCAGGACAAACAAGAACAGAAAATCGGAGAAAAATGTCTGGAACCACATGAACATTCTGTTGAGATCTCTGTGTCTTCCGATGCTGATGGAAAGCGCGAGAAGTCTACCATTGAAGAAAACATTGAGGTTCCCATGAGTAGGTCTATTCTAATTGTAAATGAACCAGAACCTCTCGTGTATACTGCCGATAATATGAGAAATCATGTTAAAGACACGAAAGCCACAAAATATTCTTCATTTGATTCTGTACCAAATATTTCACGTGATAAACATGAAACAATATTTCAGTTAAATAACAATCTTATCTATGAAGCAAATGTTACGGATCATTCAGGATTACAGGCAACTTCCTCGAAAAGTGGGAGAAATGAAAAGAAAATTGCAAATACAAGTTTGAAGTTTCCTTTCAATCACGTCGCAGAACCACAAAAAAATGTATCAAATAGTACGAATACCTCAAACGTTGGTGAAACCGTAAATAAAGGGTTTTCTCTATTACTAACACCTTCCACGGAGAATGGCGTGTCACATACTTCAGTTATTTCTCCGGGGTTAGTTCACAATACTCAAAATGAAACTTGGGAACGTGCAATAGATCTTAACTGTGGAATATCAGATTTCTTGATGAGGGTTTATTCATCTCCTAACGCTAGCGATCCCACGAAAAGAGGTGCAATAATTCATGGAGGATCTCAAACGTCCGAAGAAAATGGCTCTTTATATATCCAAAAAATACCACATACACCCTTCCTAGCTTTCGACTATGGAAAAGCATTTTTTATGTCTGCACAAAGTTCACTTGAAAATGGAAGTTTATCTGTCTGGAATAAACAAATTACTATTGACGAGTTGTCAATGAATTCAGATGACTCCTGTAATGATTCTTGTACTGAATTTACAGATGAATCAAGTAGAGTTTTGAAAGTTGTTGGACCGGAAATGAAACACTCTGTAGAAGTTGTTCTAATCACCCCAGATGCGCCAAAAAAATTGGTCTCAGATGTTATTCCAGAGCATATTGACAGCAAAGAAGTAGGTGAATCGCAGCATCTGAAAGCTGAAAACGTATTGCATTACACAAAATCAGATATATCCCTAACAACTACATCTAGAATCTTGAAACTATTTACAACTGCAGCACTGGAGATTATTCCTGAAGCCAAATTAAATTCTGAGGAATCTGATCCCGCACCAGAGATGGAAAATTTAACTCTCGTCACATATTTCCTTGAAGACTCTGAAAATGAGAACTCGTCGATTTCTAAAAAACTATCAAAGGAAATTCCTGAAGATACATTGCTTGTAATAGTTGATTCTCCTGAAGATATCCACCTTCATTCTCTTGATATTACCCACAGTCCATCTCGTTCCTCCACTAAGTCATATCAATTACCATCCTCTCGCAAGTATGAAAAAACTTTGCAAACTGAAGCTGCAAAGGGAAAGTCAAAATCATCAGCTCATGCTGAAGACTCAGTTAATGATTGTTTGAAAACCAGGAACAAAATGGATCGTTCTGAAACTAATAATCTTTCTGAAGGAAAAACAATGCCAAATCCTGATGGTATTACGATTCAGAGCAATATTCCAATGGATTTAAATAATACTAAAATATATAAAGTAGAGTTAGCCAAACTGCATAATTCAGCGACTTCAATGGGAGCCCAAAATATGAAAAGTAGAAATTCGAGCAATTTTATCGCTGAAGCAACAACTTTCATTACAATCAAGGACCAACATAGTGATCACTTCAACTTATTTCCAACTGAACTTACTGCATTGACAACAACTACATTCAAAGAGAAAAACCCAGGACCAACGGAGGTGCCTGAATCGGTCCCTACATCATACAAACCAGACTTCAAGGAGGAATACTCTGTGTTAGTTCTTGGGAAACTCCCTGAAAAAACAATTTCTAGTTCATCGATTACAGTCACCACTTCTGAAAAGATGGATGAAAAGAAGACCCGGCCACCCATGACTGACATATTTGATGAAAACGACTCATATTCCAAATTTCCGATGTCCCTGAAGTCATCACCACTGGGAAAATTTCGACCCTATTCATGGCTGAAAGTAAGTTAACCTAAATTACTTTCTATTTCAGTAGATTTCCATTCCTAAAACTATTTTGTTGTCGAATGACAAGTACGCAATTTTATCAACCCAGATATAAATTTGAGGATACATTATTTGGCAAAAATACAGTGTAAACGCGGGAAAATTCTTTGCAGTATCCTCATCTGTTTAATTGTAAATAGCAAAAGTGATACTGATGCTTCTCTTTCGTTTCCTTTGGTAAATTTTACTTAAATTATACTGAACTTTATGTTTTGAATTGAATTCAAACTTCCAATACGTTTGCCTTGTTTTGAGAAAGTATACGGTACCCTAATTCATTAAAATTAAATTAATTCAATTAATTGTCAAAAAATCAGTTACAAATGCATATGATCACGCGGAGGACCATGTCTCGTAAATGACAAAGTATTCATATAATATAATCACATTATACTTTGAAACCATATGAATGTTCATACTATTAGACAAAAGCAATAAAATATCGTTTTTGTACTCGTCAGCTGTAATATAATGCATATTTACAACAGTTTATTTTCTTTCGCTGATAGCAGTAATTTACTTGTTATCTTTATCCCAGTAACTTACGAAAACTTTCATGGTGGGGATATTCATAGCGTTCATGTGTCAATGATTAAGATACCTTTCCGATTATTCATGCTTCCATTTGAAAAATAATTAATCAAACCATTGTAGCAACTTTTGGACTTGTTTACGACATCGGACAAATTTATTTGTTAGTAGCATGCGATTGGATGAAAAATGATTTAAAATGTAAAGATTGAAATATGAATGAGAGGGAAAAATTATTATTACTTTTAATTACTTGAGAAGCGGAGAAATATTTTCTATTTCAATGAGCAATTTTATTCCGGGTTCATATATATATATATATATATATNTGCGTCGAGTTAATTATGTCGTAATACACAAAGCTGATGTGCGGCTATTTTTCTATGCACTTCCCCAATTTGTTTTCGCATTAATATTTTTTTTACTAATAGACACCTCCCCACAACTTCACCACAAACGTGAGGGGAAATTGAGCGCTTCACTTGAAACCAAGACCTACTCTATCGGACTAATTACGTCCAGTCATAATGTTTTATCCAGTCGGTTCCCGCTCAATTTCCCCTCACATCGTTTAGTTCCTCAGCCCGTTACAGAAGGCAACGATTCGTATAGAAGGCCACTGAAAACCCTTCGTTTTATCTCTTCGCACCCGTTTCTGATTCTGGATGCTCTGTGTTTTTGTGTTCTGATACCAGGGAGACCGAATTTACTTCGTAAAATCTAGGTTCCTTTTCATCTTTGATGACGTTCTTGCTCAGCTTCAGTCTATTACCGGTCTCTTGCCAGTAAAACCACCCTCGCAATAGTAATTTATAGCGTTGCCTTGCCTTTAACAAATGCTATTATGTAAAGGTGTTTTATTATTGATATTTTTTAGAAAAATAGAATTAAATATTCCTTATTTTTTATTTCGGTCACGAGCTGGTATTCAAACTTCAGAAATCCTTCACTTATGAGACACCAATGATTGTAGATAAATTTATTATTTTCCTTGTGTATATACCAACTACATTAACATTTGTGTGCCGCAGGATCATAAATTTGGTAACGGGCCAACAAAACGACCTGAAGATAGAGTCTATTAGCATTTTTCTTAGGTGAGTGTCATCAGGAAACTATACCTCTTCAGTAGAGGCGAGAGGTAAGGTTTACATTAATGTGTTTAAAGTTTTGTCGTTTTAAGATATTGTAAAATGACGCTCAACCAATAAATTTTGGAACATAACTAATTTGTTTAACCTATTCGAAAATACTTTGCCAGCAAAAACTAATTTAATTCATAATTTTTTAATAGCGTGTTCATAATATTCCAGTACGATCCACAGCATCCTACCCAAAACATCACGAAATGTTTTGAAAAACGAATGCGCAAAATATTTGGATCTCAATCACAGCAATAACCTTGGGTTTGTAACAACCAATCACAGTGTTGCGTTCTGGGTGTCCCATTTTTTGAAGTTGTTTCAATCTCGTCTGTCGGGTAAAATATATCCACATGTTTTCTTCTTTGGAAACAAATAATCGTAAGTCACGATAAATCAAGATGGGCGAGTTTGGTGGTTGAGGTGCAAGATATTTTGAGATTTTTGCCCAAAACTGCTTAGTGATAAGTGGTGTATAGCCTGACATTATAACGATAGGTCTCCGTGGTACAATCTTAACTGCTGCCCATCTCATGTTCAATTCCACCGATAAAATTCGCTTGCATGTGTCATATTATTATTCCACAATATTGTGTATTGTCCACGTCTACCTACGACCATTCAAAATTGCTCTTCAAACAGAAATATTTTCTGGTATACTGCCAATCGATGGTCATCCAGAACATATATCATCATCAATTGATGTTCGGCCATTTTTGAAACGGTTAAGCCAGTGGCAAGTTTTTTTTCTGTTCATTGGATCGCTACAGACCTTCGTAAGAAGTTTCTTTGAACCTAGTATCAAACATAGCTTATAATTTGCAAAGAGCTAATGGTGACTTTGTCAGGAATAAAACCCATGTGTCACATATAACTAATTGAAGTGTATACATATCTGTAAGAAACTATGGAAACCTTAGCCTCAATAATGATAATCTAATCGTATTTTCAAGTCACGTTATTTCAAGGAATATCTGGAAAATATAATTTGCTATTTAAAGGGTTAAAGTTGTATATATTTTCCCTAGCTGCTGTATTAGTCTAACTAGATTAATTCCTTTTCATAGGAATATTTTATGTTGCAGGAGAGGTGAATGCTTTGGTGAATTTCACACAATACTCTAGAGGGTCAATTCTGGATGGAGTACGAGATTTTCAAAGTTACAGCGTCTAAAAACATGTGATAAAACCATTTGTGTTCATATCAGATGTTGATTTGCACAGATTTTCCTTAATATACTGTAATCTAATATATCGCACACCTTTCAAGAATGCTGATACAACACGCCGTAAAAATGTAGAAAAGAAACAATCTTATTCTCATCCGTTATTTTGGTGCTTAATTGAAACCTGTAGTGAAGTGGTTTTCCCGTGAACATAATGTTTGGCGACGTTTATCTCGTGATAAAAGTATCCCAACATCTTGTTCTCGTATTAAATTAAAACATTAGCATATGCGTAGATATTGAAGTACCCAGCTACGGATAGCAGGGAAAAGCAATTATATTTGATATCCATTCTTTGTTTTACAAGGCTCTACTTCCCCGTTGTCTGAGACGGTTAAAAACATAATTAAATTAACTTTATTAGGAGCAGAGTATTTTGAAGTTCCCTTATTTACATATTTTCGGAAACAGGGAAAACCAGTAAGAAGCCACTAAAGGAACTGAAAGAAAATGTTTTGTTTTGTATTTGTTATGAAAAATTGGGTAATTTCACTCATGAAGGTTTCAAGAAAAATGAATAGAAAATGTTCCCATTTTATTTATGTTAGCAATACTTTCAGATTTTTCATCTTGCTAAGTAATTAATTGTCAATAAAAATATTTCCGATATTGATTTGGCTGCTTTTACACGTCTCATAGATGACTATTTCTTATGATTTTCCAAGCGACTTTCAGGAATTTGCTCGTGAAAGCATTTAGCAAAACTAAAGTTGTAGATGGAGGAGTTGCATTCATTGAAGGAGGAGGATTGAAATATCAGTATTACATTTTGTTTTTCCATACATCTGCTCAACTTTTGCACATTATTAATTGTGCAACTATAATTTTGATTAAACATTAAATTTCAGTTCACTTCCCTTTCATAATCAAACTTTGTACAGCATTTTCATTTTGAATGCTGTAAAAATGCGTCATGTGTACTTTCGGCAATACTTAAAGACTATTGGAGAAAATGGGGTTAATAAGAGACAGGAGTAATTGGAGAGAAAGTCAAAAAACACAATACATTCAAACTTAAGTACTAATAACTTCTATTCATTTTCTCATTACTTCCTACTTACTTACAAATATGTAACATTTTTTGTATATTTTTATACTTTTTGATTCTTGAAAAAATACATTCACTTTAAACTGAAAAATTTTGAGAATTTTTGCCAATATTATTTTTCTAAAATCTGGGTTAGTTTCTCTGAATTTATTGATGTATAACTTTTAACCAAGAATATGACAAATGTTTATTCACATTTGTATGACAGTACTATTCTGGAAAACTTGAAAGCGTTCTTTATTTTAAACCCAATACTTGTCTTTTATTACCCCGTTTTATATTTGTGTCGTAATAACAAACTTTGCTTACATTGCGAAGTGTATTGAGCAATTGAATGTGCATGTAATATTTGAAGGGACGATAACAAGAAATTTCTGTAAATATCTAACAGGAGTTGGTAAGAAATATTCGACTAAAGAAATATTAAGTTCCAAATAAGTAAATGAAGTGTCAAATGTTTATTCTCTTTTTTAAAGACATCATATAAGTTAATTTTCAATTACTAAAATATTTTTCACCAAATATAAATATTTGAATGACATTTTTCTTGAATTTTATTGCGTTTCTAAAAATTTGTCCATTTCAATTTTTTGGACCATATATCACACTTATTTATAATCTACGGATATTCAGTTGAACAACAAGAAAGTATATTTTGAAATCGATTGTTGTAGAATTTACACTTAACGAATTTCAAGAATAAAATTACGAAAATTATTTTTCAACCTGAAGTATTTTGAGAATAGCTGCAAATATTTTAATGGGCTTATTATGTATAGTCTTTAGATGTCTTTTATTGCCTCTCTTGACTCTTACGTTACTCGACATAGACAATAAGATATATTTTTGTTAATATTGGGTATTATTTTCTCGTCTCACAAAGAAACTAAGTTTAACGCATCCGGCACCATACACAAATAGTCTAACGATGCATCCATATGGCGGATGATAATCCTTCGTGCTTTACACTATGTAACACATTTTGAAGAGTGTTACATTACGAAAGCATTTACTGTTGGGTCATTTCTTTGAAATGCAACGACCACGAAGCGTTAGTCCAAATAAGAATTGTTAAAGCAAACTATATTGTGTGGTTCAGAGACACAAAAACATGTCATTATTCAAGATCAATTTTCAAGTTGTGCGACTTCTCTAGCTGGTGTGCGACACTGTCTTTTATTAAGGAGGATATATTTTGTATTTAATTCATTTACTTCATGTTTAAACCAAATTATGCACTTGTTTTATATGTATTGTATTTTATAAAGTTTGTAATAAAGTGGGTTTGCGAAAATTCAAAGTTCGGAACTAATTATTAGTAGATGTAATGTCATAAATAGCGGTTAACCACACCACATGGTAAGTCTCTCTCCGTCTCCCATTTTCATTCAATATAACATCATTAATTAATAACATTTTATTTTCTCAGAAAAAAGTAAGTGCTTTTGACAAGACATATTCATTTGCATATTCATTTTTATATCCGACAACTAAGAAATCAATTTTCAGAAAATAATTTTCAAATCCAAAACTGGAACAATTTTTTAACTGGAAAATTTGAATGATTGAAAGAAAAAATAATATGAAGAATATACCGAATATAAATTATCTAATATTTTTTGCCTACTAGACAAATGAGAGTTCAGTTTTCAAGTTACATAATATTTCTTCCGAAACTAAAATACGCCAGAAAATAAATTTTAAATCTCAATATTTTGAGAAATTTTGTTTTTTTCCCATAGTTTTTTCAATGTCGTTGAAATCCAAAGAAAATCCAGGATTTTTTTAGATAGAAAAGAAAAGCAGTTTTTATTCTGTTGGCGTAGTGCCAATATACAATCGGTATACAATCCCAGGGAAGAGTAGTTTTCACAATACATCCTTCAATAACTTCCCTCTCGTTGTCTGTTGAGAACTTCCTCGCTTGAATTTACTAAACCTCACGACAGAAAGTCGATTTTCAAGACGATACCTTTCTGGCGAAGTGAGAATAACTTATTATCAACAAAATATTAGAAAAAAATGACGTTGACAATGGTTCAAAACAATAATTCTGGAAGGTTGAAATTATATTGGGTAATTTTTATTCAGATAAGTTATTTTATTTCTGTATAAATTATTCTATTTCCACAAAGTTCTCATGAAATATTGTAGCTATACTGCATGCAGGGAGTATACTATATCTTGAGCAACGAATCTCATTGCATAAACACAATAAAGCAACAAAATAAATGTATCAATTAAATACCTTCCTTCCATTAAAGAAGATCCTTCAGTCACCAATCATTCTCTATGGGAGAGTTGAAAGATACTAAAGTTAGGGGACCCAGCACAAGCTGAGTTCGCTAAACCTGATTTCGTTCTTGGCGCTTTGCCTACATACGAGTAAATGCGCTTGTTTCCCAATCGATTGTCAGGTGAGTACATCCTCAAGCGGAAACAACATTGGATTACTTCCCTTCCATTGAGCTCCACCATCTGGACCAACTCTTTCAAATGAATAAATAATGGATTCATGACCGTTATTCTAAGTGATTGTACCAAGTGAAACCCTTTTTTAAATTTATATTGTCTACATTGCCTGGGGAAAGTGATGTCAGATAACAACAAAAACAGATTTATGAAAAAGAAGACGTTTTGTTAGATATGGAAGCATTAATTCCTGAATTTCACTCTCTCATTTAAAAGAACCTCACTCCAGACAGAATACCTTCTGAAAGTTAATCAACCTGTTTACACTTCGTTGCAACTCCGTGACACACGGGTATATGCCAGCAAAAAAAACTCTTCCATCTAAATATTCTCATAGGGCTGTTACATAACCCCGGGGGTCTTAAGGTATCCGCCCGGCATTTCCCTATATATTGATCTACCCTCGACGTCTCCACCAAATAAAATTGATTCTTCGCTCCAAGTAGATAGCGGTGCTTGCTACTCAGAATTAGTAGGCTTTTCGCGATATAATTCTAAGTTTGATTAAACCAATTACATGTCTATCTACTGACTCAGCTTACTCGCTTGGCTGTGCGTTGTAACAGCCGCATTTTGTGAAAACGCCGGATCGACCAGGATATAAGTATAAGCTCAGGATCAATTAAACAGGAAACAAATTAATTGTTATTTACTAACAACTACACAATCAACTACACCATTACAGACTACATCAAACTACACCATCAGACTACACAATTGACTACACCATTGACTACAGCTGTATTCAATCCCCACAAAAGTACACATACAAAATAAACAAAACACAATTAAGAGCATCTTATTGATGCTTCAAATAAACAAAACACAATCGAATGATTAAGAGCGTCTAGTAATGCTTCAAATAAACACCGTACAAGTTATATGAAAATACAAAGTATTGAGAACAAATAATGAATGCAAACAATTAATTTAGTGGGTTCAAGAATATAGACCACAGAACCAAGAACGTTTCATGAATACAATGTTCAAGTATCTTAAGATTACTTGTACAATATTTTGATTATTTACGTCGGACCGCATAGAAGATGCGTCCGATGGAGTGTAAGCCCCCAACCCACACTGCCAGCTTCTTCGATCGCTCGTCGTCTCGTGGAAGATTTCTCTGAGTTTTCAAAAATGGCTGCCGTGGAGGGGAGCCCAATAAGGTGCAGCTTAGTTTTAAAATGATGTCACCATGGGCTATATTTAGTATGATGTCATGTTGCTCATTCGCCCTTATTGGATGGTCAAAATGGCCATCGCAGTACCCCGCGAGGTCGCAGCCGTCGCGCTGGTCTTCCCACGCCCGACGTTGCCTACGAGTGGCAAGAGCGATCGTGAGTTTGATGTCTCAGGTTGTTGCTCATCCACTGGTAAAAATAGCATTGACAATATTCTTGAAAGTAATAAATTATATTGGAATATGGGAATTAATAGCAAAGTAATACATTGGGGCCGTAACAGGGGGAATTAGTTTGAAATTAATTTGATACAAACAATTTCATATCATGTTTATAGTAAAAATGTCACACTAATTAATATTCAGTTTTGTACAAATTACAAATATGTTTTGATAAACGTATGTTTATCAAACTTTACAATATAAATGGCAATAACATGCAATTAAGAGTTTCATCTTTTTTATAAATGTTTTTTCACGTAAGTAATTGAGATATATGAGAAACGTATTAATAGCGAAAAATATGTTTAATTGAGAAGTGGACATCGGTTCGGGTTGACGGGTTTCCTACCGAACCGAAAATACACCGAACCAACCTATTCGAATCGATTTCGGGTCTGTGTAAGAGAGAGCTAGTTGTGTGAGACGACCATGAGTACTGGGTGCATTAGTTACTCATTCGTTTAATTTGAATTTAACATGTTTAATGAGTGCCTAATTAATAGGAATTCTATTAGTCATAGGTGATATTGAATCCAACTTTGACCATATCAAAATCGACTCCGCTCTGGAGGAACTCCGAACCGGACACACTAGTGGTCCTGAAGCAAACGGGCCAGGGAAACAACGCAGCCTCAGTTGGTATGGCGGCAACATCACCGTTGCGCCCGCCGACAGAACAATGCTACGCACCGCCGTTGTCGTCACTTTCGTAGCAGCGTACAGCGGTGTAAGGGCACTCCTGCGCTTCACCACCGAGAGGGGGACAGTGGGATGCAGAAAGTACACCACGCCTGCCTAGTAGCAACCAGGCGCTGAAGTTATCTCCCCCACCGCAAGGGTCGGTTAAGAGATCAGTGGCACTTGCAGCTCAGCAAGGTACGTCCGCTACAAGCCTATGGGACAAAGGGCATGAATGACGATGTATTGAGTAGCAACGTAGATGCATTACGTTGGGTGACCTGAAAGCTGACTCCGGGAAGTTTTCGTGAGTTAGTTGAAAAAATCGTTGTAATCGGTTAATTGAAAGGTGGTGTAAAGACGGTGACTCGGTTGACTTATACGGAAACTTCTTTTCAAACCATTTGATAAGAAAAGGATAGCATAGAAGAAACCCAGGTGGCGAGGTATTAAATTTGAGTATCTTCATGTATCCATAAATGTGCCGAGCCAGTGCGTCCTCGTGCATATGCTCCATCCTTCTTCTTCTTCACATGACTTCCGTGACTTTCCGTGACGCACAGCTGGAAACTATGTGACCCAACACTTGCTTTCTTCCTGATCATGATGAGCAGACCTGGCATGCTTCTTTTATCTAATGATTTCTTTCCCGTCGCACAACTCTCCTCTGTCAAGTAAATCTGTTGTCCAGAAATCTTACACTGATTAATTTTTTAAATCTCTGTGTTTCATTTTCCTCCTTGGTCAACCCTAATGTGTCACACGACCCGTGTCAATGTTGTGAATGGTACAGGCCCTAATGGTATCTCAAACGGAGGCAGAATACCAGGCTACCTCCTGCAGTAAACAGCCTTACCCAACCATGCGAGGCTCTGGCCGGGCGGACTATTTCCACCCCTTGCTATTCGTGGGGACACCATGAACAAAGGAATCAACAACAAAACCAAGTACACTCCTTAGGGACACTTTGAGCTCACAACCATCACTTGCGACGGATCTGTTCAAAGACGTCTTCTGAGGAGTCCACAGACCAGCCTCTGTAGTGAAGGAAGTCTCTGTAGACGAAGAGATGGATACACAAGTGAGGGAGGTAATTTCAACGTTCTCTGAGGTTGAAGAAGCCAACCTCTTTAAGAGTACGGGCACCCCAAGGTACTCCGGTCAACGTGACAACGCGGCAGATAAACTATATAGGGCCCAACTGAAGACTAGGTTATCTGACACACAACGTAAGAAGACCATGAAAGCTAAACTAGCGGACTGTGAAGAAACCTTCAAAACAAAGATGTGGAGGCAAAACAAATCCCATTAAGTCAACAAGGCAGCAGAAACTCATTAGAGTCGCGCCAAGCGTAACCGCTTTGGTGGATCCAACCCGCAAACCTTTGATACAACACAGGATTGTTGAGCTGGCTGCTCCTGACTTACAGGAGCCAATCCTAAATTCTTTTCATGGTAACTCCCTCCATCAATGGAGGTCGATACACGCGTTTATGGTCTCGTTGTCTCGAGGAGAAGCAAAGGAAAGTCAGGAGACTATAGAACCGATGTACACGCTTTGGTAGTTCGACGGAGTATCGAGAAGCTGTCTCTGACTATAAAGCGCAATTGGTAGGGCTAAGTGTACCTCCTGAAAAGCCTTCTGCTAGGAAATAAATTGGCAAACAGAAGCAACCAGACTTCACAAAGTCCTAGCTAATCACCATATTCAACCCGTCGGGAACTAAGAAAATCTTACAGGGTGCTTCACATCTTCATCCCTTGAAACATTTGATCTCCTTTTCATCAGTCATTACCCACGGTGAATTATCAATGCTTCAAGTGATGGCGGAATCGTCGAACCTGGCACTAACCCTTGGACGAGGACAACGGTGGATGGAAGACAGCCAGATGTATAGTCTCCATGTCCAATTTCAAATCGGCAATTAAGAAATTTGCTTCATATAGAGCTCCTGGCGGGGACGGAATTTTTCCAGTTCTCCTTCAAAAAGGACTGTTTCTTATACTCGAAGCTCTATGATATCTTCAGGGCTAGTATTACCTACGGTTCTGTACCATAATCCTGGAGGATAAGTAGAGTTGGGTTTATACCGAAACGCAGACGTGCGAGCTACACGATGTGAAGTCGCACAGGACAATTATCCTCTCATCGTTTCTGTTGAAAACTATGGAGAGGTTTGTGGATCGTCGTACTCGAAGAAGGGAACTATCACTCCACTCCATCGAAATTAACATGCGTACCAACCGAGAATATCATGCGAATCTGCCCTACACCAACTGATTAGCAGGTTGGATGATTCCGTTGACCGGAAAGAAATAGCTCCTGGAGAATTTTTGGACATCGAGGGATCTTTAGGCAATACCTCGTATAATACATGATTAGAGCCGCTTGCAGTAGAGATGTTGAATCCACTGTTTGCAAATGGATAGACTTTATATTGCACAACAGAAAAATTTAATCTTGTTATCTCGACAAGAAAGGAGAAATCATCGTCACGCGGGACTCCCTCAGAGTGGAGTTCTTTCACCAATCCTCTAGAGTTTAATGGTTGCCTGACTTCTTCAGAGCATAGCTTCTTCAGACCACAAATGCCAAATACCTCTTTTCGGACTGGAACTTTCATGGGGAATCAGCCGTTCAATGGATCGAACCGTGGTCCTTAACTCGGAAGTGGGCACTCAGCTTAGATTGTGAGAACAGCTACCCGGCCAATGGTTAGGCAAATTTCTTGTCACGAAATCCTGTCCTTCTACATCCCTTATTCACATGGACAGGGAAGAAATTAGAACAGTGAGAGGATTAATCACAGGACACGACCATTTTCTGAAACATCTTAAAATGGTAGGGTTGTTCAATTTGGAAGAAACCTTCCAACTTCGAAAAAACTCCTCGTCACATTATCCTGATCTGTGAGACCCTGGAAGTAAGAAGTAGAAAGATCTTTCGAGACACTTCATCAGGGCAAAACTTCAATTTTGACATCGTATTCTCTCCTTAGTCAAGAGTAGTGTGCAAAGACGCCGTTGTTAGGTTTTCTTAGTCTGCACATTGAACTCTTCATAGTCTACGTGGATAGGCCAGTCTCTAAGACCTTTTCCGAACTAACAAACTAATTAACTAATCCAGGTGGCATCACAATCTATAGCAAGGATTCTAAAAATTATAGTGTACAAGAAATAAATATGAATTTACAAACTTCATATGCTTTAAACTAGAATGTACAGATATAGAGATATTAATTATAAGTATTTACAGGCACCCTCAAAAAACCGTGTATCATAATAGTTCCTATTATGAAAAGATAGACCGTATATTAAATACACTGAAAAAATAGGAATCCTTATGCAAGACGTTTATTAATGGGTGGCTTTAATTGAAGAATGGGCGAGTGGGTACCAGACTTACCTGCAGACGAAATTGTTCATGCTAATAATGCGTAAAAGTAAAGATAACATAAGCATTGGGGAAGGAAGAGAAATAATAGAGTTATGCAATTTTCATAATTTAGAAATTCTGAATGATTCTCATAAGGATGACGCATGCGGTAATTTCATGTACATTAATGGATATGGAGAAAGTGTAATTGATTATGGTTTGGCGTGTCCTAAATCTATAATATGTATCGATAATTTTCATATAGGCCAAATAATAGACTCCTATCACTTTGTTAAACCTTAAAATGTAAAAATAATTTGCAAGGAATACAACAGTCAAATAGCTTGTGATAAATAATGTGATTTAAATGAAACCATGACAAAAGGATAGAATTTGCAGCGAACTTTAAAAGGAACGGCAAAACTTTGCACACATATATTAGAAATGAGTTGCAGTGTGGACAATAAGACGTGTGGACAATAAGACGTGTGGACAACACGTTTTTGAAGATATTCTTCTCTCCTTTTTTCCCACATATTTATGTAATGTTACTCATCGCCAGTTAATATAACAAGTAACTTCAGCAAAATCGTGTTTTTCGAGTTTTGGAAATCCTAGATGGATGGTTGGGGAAATCTGTATAATAATCTAAATGTGTAATATTCAATAATTAGCTATATTTGATCATTTATAATATTATCTAACTTACTGTTACACCACACCACAAGCCCAGATGCGGTGAGGGTATTTTTTGGGTAGAAGCGGGATTCAACCTTAAACCACAACCTTTGTGGTAGAGTTCGCTGCTTAGTTTCCCAAGCAATCGAACACACGTGTAATAACAATAAAATATTCCTTTAATACAAGTTAAATTGAAATCTGCGTATTTACAAACTTGAACGAACTCTCAAATCATAAATACAAGTATGAATTTGTTATTACACAGTTATTGCTATCTGAAGGCAACAATTACACACATATATGAATACTGGAGTTATCAATTAATTCGGAAATATACCCAGATCATCCGATTCTCAAAAATTTACAAGTTGCTATCCCGAAGTAACTAACTGTTCCATGTTACGTCATTCGCCCCTAATAGCAATGTACTTGAATTACCGCAGCAATTCTCAGTGGTCTGACGACCAATACTAACCAGGTCACATCTCAAATAACCTGGATACTTCCAAACACTCCGCAGAAGTCTCAAAGTCTGAAAGTCTCCGAGGATCTTCAATCCTCCCAATATATACGGAAGCGGAGGGCACGTAATCACGCCTTCACTACCGCACTGAGCACTCTACATCATCTTGGTCACCCCTCAACTTCTGAGAACACTGTGTCTTTACCGATATGCCAGCGTCCTTTTCGGGATGGCCATTATTTCAGCATCCGGTGGAATTTTCCATTTATAACAGTCTTTCTTTAGGGATTTTTCCGGCCTCGCATCGGTACACATGGCGAACAAGTCCCTCTTACAGAAATATTACGAAACAAAGGAGAGACAAGCACTGCTCACACCCTTTGGCCGACATTCTTCGGGCGCATTGCTCCTTCCCGGAAAAGCAAGGGGATGGTCCCAGAAACAATGAATGGAAAGGCTTAGTGGTCACTTTTCCTTATTTGGCGGCGCCTGGCCCGACCCGTAATCCTCCTAAGAATTTCCGACTAGCAAAATGCGTGAAAATCTTAATATTTCACAAAGCGATAGACTGAACTGGTCTTGATGTTACATTTACTTACCATTCGTATTAAGTAATACTGGTTCATGCTACAGCTACGTTTTTAATGGAATGAACTGAAATATAACCTTTAATTAATTGTATTTATGCATATGGCATAAATACAATTATTTCCAACCAAAGAAATGTTCAAAAATAAACTTCTTTCTTTTAATAACTCTATTTGTTAATTATGAATAACATTTTCTAAAATTTTAACTAATTATATATTCAAGTTTTAGGAATATTGTGGCCAATATTGTAGGAGAATCTTGATAAGAAAACTAAATAATAATATGGCTCGCTCTAAGATCCTAAACATTCAAAATCTTACAGTATAGAACTACGAGTACAATGATTTATTGTAGAAAAGACATTTTTTTATTTCGCGTTCTCTGCATGCGTAGTCTTTATCTTCCGCATGACTCGGACTCGGTATAATTTAACGTGAAACAATGAAAAATCATGGTATAAAGGAGCTCTAGCTACGTTTTTATTGGAATGAACTGAAATATAACTTTTTAACCAATTCTGAGACAGTCGATTTTTTTGGCGGATTTTGAAAAGAATTTCTCTAACGTGTTAGTTGAAAACAAGTGTAAATAATACTTCTTCATGGTTACATTGTAACTTTCAAACGAGAAAGATGTAAGCCTTTGCGAGGCGTCAGCTGGAGATAATATTATCTTACCACATTGTGTGTATAATTTTACATGTATTTACATGCTTTGACCATTAAGTATCTAATTGTAGAGTTTTCATTTGAGTATCGTCGAGTCTGGTCGGATTACTATATTTGCTATGTTTGCACTTTACATAGATAGCTAAATATCTTATTTCGTATCTGTTTCCATTACCTTTTTAAAATTTCTAATATGAATCATGTCTATTTTCAAGCAAGATTAAAAATATTTTATCTCCATTCTAAACAACATTGTTCCAAAAAACTATGTTCTACTTGTTTATTTTCGAATTTACACTTTCAATGCTGCATCGTATAAGGGTAAGCATTGAAATCTCCTTGCGAAGCTAAACTTTGCGATCAGTAGACTTGTATTCAGGTCTACAGGAGTAGGCCAGAGAGAAATGGAGCATGGGATCCGGGAAGCAAAACAAGTGGCATGGTGGATAGATAACTTACTATCAGTGCAGGGATCCCGGGTTCTTGTTTCTGTCGAAGTTCTTATAGAACTTTTCACAACGTGTTTGTAAAGTAGGTTTACATGTCTAAATAGTTGTAAAGTGGAGGTAGTTGAATTGTTCAAGTTCAGTGAATAGTTGATACAGAAAAGCAACTGCGGTGTTCGGACTTCAAAGGGCGTTCGAGCCAAAGACTTTGGGGTTCAGTGAAGCGATAAAGTCGGACGCTGTTAGATGGGATATCAGGTAGTATTGGCGGCTGGCGTTGCAACATCCATTCGAGCACAGAAGACGAACGAGTTTAGTTTCGGGGACCATAAGAACGAGAAACTTAGGATGTACCCACTTACCACGTAAGGTGCATATTTAACGTAGTTGACGATGGCTGTGTAGATTGTGATACTGTGAAAATTAAAATTATAAAAGTTTGTTCTAGAATCCTAATATAAAAGTTTAGAAAATATGTCTGTGTTTAAGTAAATTGAATCATTTCCTTTTGATCCCCTCAACGACTGTAGTGAAATGAAACAAGTATGTAATTAAGTTCATACCTATTATGAACGTTTTAGGTTATTCGTAATGGCGTAGATATTCGGTCACACCCAGACATGAAGTATTGAGTACATGTATTATATTTGCCCTCATAAAATATCCCTTCATATTATTCAGGATTTGAAACTGAAAGTAGTATAGTAATTAAAACCAAGGAACTATAAATATTTTAAGCATCATACTTGTAACTAAAGAAGCCACAAATATTTGCCATGATCACAAGCTCGACATTTCTATTATATTCATCAGTAGAACAATAAAAATCAAATATAGATGAGAGCATTCTACTTTATTTACACTAAATTCATTTACGTCATTTAATATAATTTCGAAGTCCATATTTTCCTGAAGGAGTAATATGTATAAGATATTGAGAATGCCTTTTTGAACCCTTCGCTTGTATTTGGAAAATATTACGTTGAAGAGTATTATCAAAAGCACATCTCCAATCATCACATTGCCATAACACGTTTTCGAGTAACACGTACATTAGACGTGACCCATTCCACAAGCGGCCATCTGTTTCTGTTCTTGAGCCAAGAAGAGGAATCTCCAGGGACCTGGGTAATTTGCGTATATCTCTCGTGGCTGCGTTGGGACGTGCCGCGTGTTCGAAAGCCTCTCATTCCCAAGAAGCAATTACGTTCGGACCTAATACAACTCTTGCCACTACATGCAGCGCGCATAGATCTTCCAACAGAACTTCTTCCTAGAATCTAATTCAAGGTCTCAAATAGCCTTAGACATGTTTCATTGATAAAAACGAAGACTTATGTTTCTGGGGATGAAAATAAGGTTTCTGTCTTTTCTTTTTTCTGTCTTGACTTCTTTTTACGGGGTTATCGTGTGTTAATTGATGTGTTTTAAAATTAATGGCACTTGTATAACTGAGACTTATGCAAACACGATTTCACGGAGTAAATAAAGTGAAAGGTCGAGAAAGTCCAGTCAATGAAGGCTCTAAAACATTCATTTTGGGCAACAAAAAAAAAGATAAATTTTCCCCCACTGATAAAACACTTCTCAAGGATCATTTTCACAAAAGTCTCTAAGTATCCCTCTGGAACTATTCCCACTTAGTCCCCCCCCCCCAAAGTTGTAAAATTTGAACATTTACGAAAACTTCATTATCGCTGTTACTAAAGATCGGGCCGAGTTCACATATTTTTTGTTTTATATTATAACATAGGTTACAACATTAATTGTATTCATATTTGTGATAAAACGAATAGTTTTCCATCAATTATAGGAAATCTGTGGACAATAACGAATTTTCACATCGCCATTTTTGTTTTTTGTGAAATATGTTGTATACACGTATGTGAAATAATGCGGAAAATATATTCATGTAAAAGTTGTAGCTTATGGTATTGTGAACATATTGATTCCAATTCTTATGTTTTTGTGTGAGATACTAACGTAGGGGAGAGGAAGTACAACTTATTTCCCAGTAAGAAACAAAAAATGATCCTGAGTGCCAAGAACTCAACCCCAGTCATCACCACCTCACAGAATTAAGACATTACTCTCAAACATTTGATATAAGATGAATCGCGAGGAATTAAATGTTTGGTATCCCGACAAGGAAAACTGGACACTTTCTCGCAGCGTGGGAAGGTCACACTCAGACATGAAAAGTCTTATCTTAACTTTGCATTGTATTGGGAAATGATTACTTTGCGATGCCATTGTTCTATTATTGGTTAAAATTCAATAAATGTTATATCTTTTATATGTATTGTTACATATTAAAAAATCAATTAACGTGTCAATATCTCAGTAGCCAAGAATGTTACCGATCATTTCAATAATAACCCAATGTCTCGACTTATCTTACATAGTGCAACCCGCGTTCCATATCTTTATTCATTGGGGTGGTGCATATATATCTTCCGTGTACCCACACGCGAAGATATGTGATAACTTTCGGTCAGGTGAAAATGGCGACGAGCCGGGAATTGAACCCGGGATTCCTGCCATGATCGCAAGAGTGTTAACCACTACACTAGCAGGAGTCCCGCGTTCGATTCCCGAATCGTCACCATTTTCACCCGACCAAAAATTGTCATATATTTAAGGTGTTCGTTCGTATTGGCTCATTCTGTGTAGTACGAAGCAATACTATTTAGCAAATCCGAGTTAATCCATACTTTTCATCAAAAAACTTGAACCTCCTGTTGCGAAACAAGTGTCTGAGTTCGTACGCAGCTGTGCAATAACTGAACTCACTGAGACAGAAAGTAATGCGAACAAGCAAACATGCTCGGAAACGACTCACGTTTGTGTTATCGATCAGGAAGTGCACGCTTCCCTTAAAGAACAAAATGTATAAGGACCAGTTTCAAATCGAGAGATAATTTCATTTTCCGCATAAATGTGAAAAAAATTACACATAAATTTTAAAGGAAGTGTTCATGAGCTTTTTAAAAGGCATCTTTTAAAAGACAGAAACACCGATGTCGCCTACATTATCGTGAACATTCTGGAAAATAATACCAAAGACCAATTTCCGGGAGCCGAATGCCCCCAACCGCCAACCTTCACTTTTCATGTGTTGTTTAGAAGTACGAGTAAATAATAATTTCATTACGTAAATGTATTCATTACTGTAAAATTATTATTTTCAAACTCTCACAAAAAATAATTACAACTCACAACATATTTGATATTTTATACCATTTTGATGTCCTCAGAATGTCGCCGAGAGTAGCGAAGTATGTTACATTTGCCACAATATGCATGTGCTTGTCCCTTTGCCCTGAGTTTCACCTATAATTGGATGGAATATGTTTGTGTCCGTGACAAAGTATTACTTCTGTAAGATGATAATGGCATTCATCTTGTTAAAATAATTTCAGTTACGACATTAATTACTTTTCCCCTCAACAAATTTTAGGAAATCGGCTATTGTATCAGCAGTGAAATAATTTAGCAGCACGTTTTGCTAGAGCTCTACAAAGATAGATGAGCGCAAGCGCCATTTTGTTGCAAAGATGAAGGGTTCAGTATATGGTGACAGAGTGTGAAAACATAGGTTTTGAAGAAAACATTTAACATTAAAATGTAATTGAGTAGAAAATAAAACTAATTGAGTAGATGATTAAACTAATCCAATGATATTATTATGTAGCATTTCTATACCTGAAAGACCCTAATCAAGGTAAAATAATTACGCATTTCATTGTAAGATGCTAGGTTTGAGGTTACATTTACGTCCCTGTAATAGAATACGTAATATCATTGCTTAATATCTTAACACAGTTAATCAATTAGTAAAATACATACATCTAATTTTGTTTAATAATTCCTTGTAGCTTTCTGTGTGTTCTATAAAAAAATTAAATGTTTTAAATTAGAATTATTCAAAATATTTTCAGAAGTAAGTGAGGTTTTTATCTTTCGACATAAGTTTCATTTGGTATTAAAATTTATTTTAGGAAACAGATATTTGAAACAATGCTGTAATATAACCTTAGTTTACTTAGAATTTTTCGGAACGTTTATTTTTTCACAAAAGTCAATTGTGTATCACAATGTTGGATTGCACTTGTTCTTCTACATCAGAATAAATGTTTTAACTGCGATAGAAGCCTCAATTTAAAGTTGTAAATAAACAGGGACTGGAGAAAGCAAACAAAGTTTGTACATAGGCTGAGGTGTTAACGTCTATTCAATCTGTAACAAAATGGCGCTGTCGCTCACTTCCCAGTACTTAGTTTTAAGGATTGGTGCTCTAAAACATGTCCAACACTCGTCCCTGCCAATGGTGCCGTGTGTGCTGTCTGAGACTAAAATAACGACGGAATGCCAACGATCGGTGTATTATAAAATTAAAATAAATATTTAAGTAGAATTTTATTTTCAATTACTGAGTGTTTATGCTTTAATAATCTTACATCGATGAGTTTGCTGATTATAACTCTACGTGTAATGGAAGTTAAACTTCTAATGTTTCAACGCATTTTCCTCGTTGACGGCTTATGGTGTGTTCATTGTTTCACGCATATATTTTTAATTTTCCCTTATAATATCTTCTATTAATCAATATATGAATTTTGGTTTAGATTTATAAAAAACTAAAAATATTTTTTTTTTCAAAATGAGCATTTTTATTTAATTTAAAATTATTATTCTGATCAGTGACTTCGTCACTTAATAGAAAAGTTGGAATAAAATTATATTTACAACACCGTACGTACTACAAGAGATAGAAAACAATGAACAGGCTACACGTCGAAATAATATAATAACAAGAATCATAATAAAGGTAGGCAATTCAGTCATTCCATGTGAAATCTGGCAAAATTAGATCTGAATATCTCAGAATTGTTTGTACGTTGGAAGTACAATTGGTTTATATGAATAATGCAACATTTTAGATTTTTCTGACTGATCCAAAGTTATTCTTTTATTTGGAGGAAATGAATGACGTATTCAAAGTTATATTTTCGTTTGACTTACAATGAACAACGACTAACATGTTATTTCTTATTGTGCGCTAATAAATAATAAGTAACAACGTATTCTTTCGTTTCTGTATTTTTATTCTTCGTACAATGAATAACACTTGTTACAGTCATACTTTTTTTGTATTACTAATTCTACCAGGAATAACTAATTTGAATGTGAATTGTAGTGGTACTGACGATCAAGTATGCACAACGAGTTCAGCAAAGTTGATGGGTAGGTCTAAGTTGTCGGTTTTGAACAGAAAATTGTTACTCTGTAAATATTTATCAAGTTATACATTGATATTAATAATAGAAAACTATAAATCTCAAAATATAGGTTTGATAATAAATGAAGGGAAAACAAAATACATGAAACATAGAAGACAAGTTACAGAGTCTGAATTTGAATGTGAAAACAAAAAATGTGAAAATGTATCTTCCTTTAGGTATTCAGACACAATTGTTAACACCGACAATAGTATCGAAGAAGAAATAAAGGAGAAGATAACTATGGGCAGTAAAGCATGCTATGCGCATAAACAACTGTTCATCAATAGAATACTTTTTAGTTAGACGAAATTACAATTGTACAACACAATAGTTAAACCAGCGGACTACATGTCTGTGAGACCTGGACAATGAAAACACAATTGGAACACAAATTACTTGTATTCGAGAGCAGAATACTGAGGAAGATCTTTGGCCCGAAAAATTGAAGAAGATATCTGGAGACAAAAAACAAATGAAGAACTAAATAAATTAATAAATCAACATATAATTGTCAGAGAAATCAAGGCTAGAAGATTGGCATGACTTGGTCTTGTGAAACGCATGAACGTAAAGTGTGGTAAAGACCATTACAGAATGGGCTCCTATTGCACCAAAACCGAGAGGCAGACCAAAGAAAAGATGGCTTGATGATGTGCGCCAAGATCTGAAGAACATGAAAGTGGAGAATTGGATGAGACTTTCACAGAATAGGAAGGAATGATCGAAAGTGATTGAGTCGGCCAAGACCCACCTAGAGTTGTAGAGCCTTATCAGAAGAACAGTACTATAAATAATATCATCCTCCAGGAATGTATATATTTACATATGCTAATGAGAAATGAATGGGGGAGATTTCCTACGATGAATCTGAAGATGTGAATGCCATACGCAGGGCTGTGATGCTCTGTCGTGTGAAGCTTATTATATAAAATTGAACAAAGAGAAATCCAAATCGGTAAAAATCCTATTAAGAATATCACTACTTGGCTCTTGGCTAAGACCAAGTGTAATTATTGTACTTAACTGTTTATTAGTAAATACGGAATATTATTTGAGACTAATCGAAACAGTGATTGCAAATAGTTGCATACTCGTGCATCAGTAAGTTATGACCACCTCTTACATTCGAGTTAGTTATTCCTTGAAATACAAAAAGAAGTATAGCTGTAATAGTTATTAATTGTAACATGTGTTTTAAAAAAACAATAAAAGAGAACGTTTTATTTCAACAACGAAAAATAACTTTTTATTCATTATACATTGCTGCATGATAAAGATATAACATTTTATTCGCTGTACGCCAGACATGTGAATAACATTTTATTATTAATTGTGCGTTGAACAAGTGAATAACGTAGAACAAGTTTATTCATTGTAGGACAAACAAGTGAATATTTGACATGTATTTTGTAAATATATGAGTCAGTAAAATACTTCCCTTGGAAGATATTTTTAGGGACACAGCTTGTACTCCTAGTTTTTTTTCCTTTTTTCCAAAGAAAGCTTTGGAAGGAAGGACCATTCGCGCCATTTTCCGGGGTCATTAGCTTTACTGATATTCAAGGTTTATCGAGACAGGGACAGTAGTTTTTCGTATAATCTGCGGGGAGCATTAAAAATCGTTGTGTAAATGAGAGGAAGTTCAAATCTTTATGGATTTTGTTGTTTGACATCATGAATATTTGTGGCTGTTCCGGGCAGTTGTTGTGACACGTTTGGCGTGATTTTGTCACGAAGAGGGATGAACAGGGGTAGACTGGGTGAGGATCAGTTGATGAAGGACCGATAAGGGATTTGATAGACGGTGTCCGTGTGAAGAGATAATTTTTGTGAATCAGGTTATTTGCGTTAGTGTATGAGGTCTAAATGTTGGTTAAGTGGTGATTGCATTAAGGAGTGTATTCCGGAAGACATGAAGATACTTGGTAGCTTTGCTAAGAGATAGAACAAATTCTGACGTTTTGGGATGGAGACTTTTTTATGCGTCTCCTTCTAAGATAAAACTTCTGCCAAGGGTCTAATACGTGGTAGCACTAATGCCCCAGAACAAACATAATTGTCTCAGTAAATGTAGAGTGATCGAAATGCATGCTCAATATTTGAACATTATAAACATCAAGCATACTTGACGTGACACTGTAGCAGTAGTGGATCATGGTGCTGCAATTAATGTTGACCGTTACGAAACTCGCAAGTCGTGTGAAACACATGGTCATACTACTCAAAACAATGAAATATCTCAACCGATTTTCGCTGACCTTAAACTGCGTGTGATGAGGGTGTGGATGAGTTATTTTGTTATATTATGTCATTACGAATTGTTACGTCATATCGACCCGAAAAGGTATTTTCCGACTGCACTATCTGCCCTACATCTAGTTTACCTCTCGTTTAAGCGTGAAGATTTTTACTTCACATTTTGAAGCGCTGAGGGCTAGTCTCCCGGTACGTAACTATTCACAATATGTGTCCACATTTTTATTCTTCTTCAGATCTGCCAACTACCTCAGCTTTTTTTATTGTAATATCAAAAACAAACTTAAAGAATCTTTTAGAAATACTTTCACAAACCACAAATAGATATGTGATCAAATATATGACCGTGTAATGCACAAGCCTTGATCGTAGTTCAACTACGATTATATACCTATGATATAGGTTCTCGTTGAGAGGACCTTTTTATCATATCTTTGATCATACAGATATGACATAGAAATATGATCGTGTTGTACAGATCTAAACAGCGAATGATGCCGAATCGTGATTCCTTTTGCGAGGGCAGTCTGTATCATCCACCCATTTAGGCCCAGTGCTTCCCCGTATGTCTACAAATATTGGATGGTTTGCATACTCCGGGAACACTATGTGATCTTGTTGCTTTTAGCAGTTGGACGATTGTTGGAAACTGTATCATCTCTCCTTGGAGAATCGGCCGTCTGCGTCCATTCTATCGCTGCAACAAACATTTGAGTAGCGTCAAGCGCATACTGTTATGTGGGATTCCGCTTCCTGACGCACGTGCGGGGAATGCAGCGGGAAGTGTGTTCCATAATGCAACAGCGGCAGCGGTGCTGATACGCGTGCATTCGCGTGCTTGCTCTTTTGCTTTTACACTCCGAATGCTGTCAGTGATTATTCACGCGGAGGCGGCACGCAACGTTCCGAGTGACACCAGGCGGCAATCGGAATAAGGAAGTTTGTGTTCTCGAAATAGATCAGCTGCCTTTCCGATAGTGGTTTTAGATCGGATCCGTGATTGTTTCAAATTTAGACGTAAAACTGGTATCAGTGATAATAATTTATGATAATTAAACAAATATAATAAAAAATAAAACTATCAGAATAATAAATAACTTTCCAATAGTAATATTTAAATCAGTACTAAAGAAGTTCCTGTATAATCTATAAACAATCGTACGGAAATACGACTCTCATTATATGCACTGAGGTGAAATATAGTATACTCAACTTGTTGAGCTAGTGATCATGTTTTAAATATTACTTTTTTTCCCTATTACTTGAAAATGTTAGTAATCAGACCCGAATTAACCTCCTGCAATGGTAGAGGCAAAATAAAACACGTTTTAAACTGCCATGGACATGATAACGTATAAAAGTCTTTTTTTCGAAATTTATATTTAATTATTAATTAATGACAAGTATTATTTTCCGGTTTATAAACCTTGAATAATTGTCAGAGTAAAATGAGTTTAAATGATTCTAATGATATAATGTTCAGGAAAAGTAAATAACAAGTTTATAAAACGGAAGGAGTATTCTACAATAACATCAACAAATCCAATTATGAATATAAGCTATTCAACTGTGAAATTTCTGTGATGAAAGTGCCCTAATATCATGAATGTTACGTCTTGAATGCTATGTTACAACACAACACCTTCAGATAAAATTAAATTACTGGAATTCTGTGGAATACATACCATTGTCAGTAGACAGCCATGTAAAACTGACCTTACAAACGAAATGTATTAATCTTTCCATGTGTTCCAATAACCTGAGTGCTGCATCATTTTGTGAGACAGAACAATTAACAAAACGACTGATACAATTCAAAAGGATATTATATTTTCTTCAATGAATTACCAGACTTGAGTCGACTGCCATCCGAATATTGTGGGTGATGGGTCGCTCGGTGCCCAGAACAGGTGATGTGTTACCACTCCCCGCTCTCTTGACTTGTTAACCTCACCATCCTCAAGCAAATTAACAAACGCTTTGTCACAGGGATCCCGGATTTGGTTGGATACGACAACGCACGTTAATGAGTACATTCGTTTCCTCTCTCACGTCAGGAAAATCTCCTCTCAAACGTCGATTTTAAAAAGAGGTTGAAAGGAATGGTTTTCACTATACAAAGTAAACTTACTGTAATACAGCTTGGCACAGACGTCTCGAGCAACTTTCCGGCGAAAGTTGCAAAATTTTAACTTTTTAGTGAAAGGTCGATAGCGGGGTCTAAACTTTTAAACATTTATGCCCATTACAAAGGAACGGGTGATGCGAACTCTGTGAAACTTTAGGTGCTGCTGTTTCTAAACGTGATACACATGATATTTGTTCGAATTTTTCCAAAATTACGCTTCAACCCCGATTTTCTGGGAGGAAAATGTGTGGTAACAGCTCTTTGGGAACTTCAGTCGGCAGTCCAAATTTCAGAATGCGTATCAACGATCAGAAAGGGTTGGACACGTAGGGTTCGTTTGGGACCGACTTCCTACGATTTACGAAGGTGAAACGCAAAGGGCAACCCCCACCAAAAAAGGATAAAATTTTGATTTTTTCTCAAACTTATAGGGGACACTGATGACATTTTTCTAAAGCCTAACCAGTAAAACAAAATATAAAAAGGCAAAATTACTCAATTGAATCAACCGTGGGGTACGGCAAAGTTAAAGATATACTGTAAGTGTAGTTTTGGTTCTAATCGGAAACACTCTATTGTGTTTTAAATGACAGTTGGTGGATCACTACTGATACGATTTTCAGCCCGATCCACACGATAGTTCTTTTAAAAAATCAACTTTCTTCAATCTTAAAACGCGCAATTTCAATTTTGCACATTTGAGGGGGTGCCACGCCTATGAATATTCGAAAAAAAAGAATAAATTTCTAAAAATACTCAAACTATGTCTCCTAAACTATCTCGAGGTGACATTACGCTTTGATATGACAATTTTTGGTAGTCAAAATCCCATTCCGAATTTCTAATTCTTTAATTTTGATGGGTAGTGTACAATAAGATTATGTGTAATGAGCAGTAATTAATAGGATCAAGCATCAAGACTCTTTACCGAAAGGAGTTTCGGTGATTCATGACCTCAAATTTTCATACACTCGGCCACTTCTTACAGCATTCTTGAAGACTGCTTTCGTGATGGATCATGTAAAGATCTCACTTCAGATTTCTTGATTTTTTTATCCATTACTTTTGATTGTGAATGCAAGAGATATTAATATCAGTATAATATTAATATCTGTATTTATATCAAACTTTTACTCATCTCAGGCTCTCGAAACAAAAACTTGGGTCTACCTAAACTTTCTAAATACTTTGAAATAAGAACTACACTTCACTGAAATATTAATTCATCATACATCAAAAATATATCGTTTCAAGATCTTTTACGAGGACAATATTTATTAACATTCAGCCTCTACATAATTATAATATTAATTTCATTAACTTTTTCTCTTGCTGAATATTACGATCGTCTCCAACCTCACAAAAGGAAATACGAGATTAATGAAAAGACGTTACATGATAATACAATGAAATCGACTCCAAAAACTCACTAAAGTTATGCTATATGAATAAAAGAAATAATTTGTAAACTTATTAAAATTACAAAATAATATACAAAATAATCTGAGGTTTAAACTCAGAGGGTTATGTGTAAAAATAAAATAGCGTGGAGTTGGATTGACGATGGTGGTAGCGGAAACCGCGCTTTGAAAGGAGACGAACAAATAACTTGTCAATATTTCTTTAACGAATTCCATAATTTTCACAAGATGTTCTCAATGTTCGGTCGAAGGCGACAGACACTCATAATAATCGATAATATGAACTTTCGAAGTGTCAGAGTAATCCAGTGGTGCAGAGCAATGAAGTCATGTAAAACACACATTTATAGTTTTCAAACCTTCTTATTTCTTGCTTGTAAACACATTACGTATAAGTGTCAGGAATATTTAGACACATAAGGAAATGTGGATTTGAAATAAATTTGAAAAAGAAGTCATAAATCAAAGAAAACGGAACATATCTTCTTCTCTACTTAAGGTCCTTCAGCCCGCATCCGAGACCTGACCTCTTCAATCTTTCCCTCCCATTCTTTTCTATCCATCGCACTCCTTCTCCATCCTCGTATTTGGCACCGTGTGGTAGCATCCATTCTAACCGCATCCTCCCATCTTGCCTTGGGCGCCCCTTGGTTCTTCTACCTTCAAACATACCGTCCAATATTTTAACAATTTCTCTTGTTATATAAAATGATTCATCCGAAGTCGTTTCTTTGTGTTTCTTCATATGTGTTCAAACACTGTGTTTATTATTCTTTTTAAACTTTCAATTTGTCGCGCGAATAAAATGACATAATTAATTGCGTAATGAATAAAAGATCGGTTTATAGTAAACACGATACAGGGTCACGAATTTATAGGTATTTATTTATATAAATACAAAATTTCTTGTGTAAAAGAAAAGTAAATGTTTTTAAATTCTTTAAAAATACACCGAATAATCATCAAAATAATTAGGCACTTCACTTGAGGCCAGTGAACTCTATTGTAAACTAGAGGAGACCGTGACGTTCGGCGCCATGATAGTGATCATATCGTCGCCTCTTGTTCTCCTATCCTAGCTGTCTTGATTGGATCCTTTTGTATTATGAAACGCTATGCTCACTAGATCGGATTGTTTCAATTAACTCAGCCTGCCATAGATACGCTCCAGGTGTGGCAACTCACTGAATATTATGCGTCGCGCTCCGAAAGAACTTCCAATATGTGAGTTCTGCATTCATTTTATAGTTCAGATCTCTGTTTTAGACTGACCAAGTCGAAATTTTCGTGCAATCCTCGTTAGTGTGCGGGATATGACTCTCGCGTTTCTAGGAGAACAGATAAGCACTGTCTGAGAAAAACTCTATAATTTGCAAGAAATTATAAAGGCCGTGGCGCGACTAATAGAAGGGTAACAAGAGTAAAAACTTTCGAAGCTGAGTAATAATTGAACGATCAGTGTATAAATATTGTTAGTTAATATAAACAAGAAATAAAAAATGTTACATTTAGAGGAAACCAAATATATGCATTTCCATTTATGAATAACCATCTTTCTAATTTTCGGACGGATGAATCTTTCACTTTACTAGATCAAAATTGTTTTCCTATGAATAAAGTTGCATGGAATCCTGATCACGCGAATTGGTTGAAGCTAAAGAGATTCAGATTCTCTCACGCAATTTGACTTGCAAGTTTGTCAAACCAGCCCACAATACATCCAAACAACATTTGAAGTGGAATGACTATGGTGTTAAAAATTAAGGAAACAATCAGCATCACTGTTTGTTAGTGGTTAAACAATTTCATTGAACGCTATGCTTTTTTAATCCTTTCACAAAGTGATTTATATCAGTCTCAACTACATTGAATCAATCAACAAATCCATACTAAAATATAAATGCGTAACGAAAGTGTGTCGGTTTGTTTGCTACCTGATCACGACTAAACAACTGAACCGATCGTAATGAAAGGCAAGGAAATAGTTTTGACGGTCAGGACGAAGATAGAAAATGTTTTTGACCATAAATGTCGATGAAATCGAGAGAAAAGAGAGGTATATTCGCTTATGCCGCCTGAGCTGTTAGAACTATTAATGTCAATATTGTTCGCCTCAAAGAGTTCTATAAAAAGTCTGGGATAGCATACGTCTATCTTCAAAAATTATCGAGAAAACGTTATTAAAAATAGAAGAGTGAAAATACTTCAATTCAAGAGAATAATTTAAGAAATAAAATATCAGTCATTATCAAATTTAATGAATTATTTGTTTTGCGCATTTAACAAAGATCACAAACGTTTTAAAATCGTAAAAATGTCGACGAATAGTTCAGATTTTGCAAGAATTGTAATGAAATAGTGCAGCCGCGCCATGCATCGGAAGCAAAACTTTAACCGGCCTGGTTCCCGCGAGATGGTGTAGTGTATTCGGTCAAGTTCTGTATTAAATTTGTTTTATTATGAATTTGAAAAATTGGGATGTTGTACATGTTTTTAAAAACAGTATGTAAAAGTGTTTAGGTCTTACAATATACAAAGATTTTATTTTTTCCTGAGTAAAATAAGACTAGTCTAAGAAAGGGCTCTAATGACCTTGACGTTGACGAACCCTAAAACTCCAAGGGGAAAAAACTAGTCTAAGAATAATCCAAGGCAATATCGGGTAATCAGCTAGTAAATAAATAAATATATTTATTGGTGTCAAGGTTCAGAACAAGGGTTGCTCGTCGCCTAACTGCTTTGAGAAAAATAACGACTCTACACAAAAATTGATAAAAGGATTACGTATTATATCTAGGTTTGGGTAGCAAACTAAAGGCCATCCAGGTATTGCACCTTTAGCAATTTAGGGAAGCCCCACAAAATACCCCTATCATGATGACGGTCTATTTGACTTAGTTTGGTTGATATCAACATAGAGAATTGAAATTGTAATAAACTCGTAGAAGGAAAGATGATAGATTCACAAAATTGAAATGAATTCAATACACGTTAGGTTTGTCCACGGTGAGGAAAATTATACTAAATGATATAATTGTTTTCACATTCAATTACTTTAAAGAACATTAAATTTTAAAGGACAATTCGTACTTAAGTACCATTAATAAGGAGTTACCTATAAAATGGGCCTTACCTATGAAAAGGATACTACATAAATAATGGAATATGCAAATCAAATGGACGTTACATGGACATTATAAATAAAAAATATCATCGAATATTTACAAATTTAATTGAAAAATCTACTTAAAAATATATTAACGTGTGGAATGAACGTGGAGTGTCAATATTTACAAAATGCCAAGAAATTTCAAATGTTTTTCAGTTGTTTTGCATACGTTTTACTTAACGCGAAGTCAAAATACTGCTCTGTAAATAAATGAAACACTTTATTCTACAAAGTTTAACAATACATTTTAATGTGGTACAGTACAAGCATTCAATTCTGATTTTAGCAACAGCAGTGTAATCATCTGATGACAGCGATTACTCGAAAATGGTTTTTGTTTGGTAATATTTTTCCTAACATTTTGTGCAGAATTCAAAATTAAACTAATTTTTGCCTATTATTTGCACGGTAAGAAATTATTTGCATTAGGAATTATTCAGTAGGGGAATCATTTCCACCTCCAAGTGTAAGGATGTCAGTGTGAGTGAAAGATTAAGTGTCAGGAAGCATCACTGAGTCAAGACGTGTTGGATGAGGTATTGGTGACAAGAGTGATGGAGGTAGCCAGCCGCCCTCCGATTTTTTCAGTCTATAAACTGTGAACGTACTATAGGTGAGGTCTTTCGACGCTGCGAGAAAAGCGTCCAGTTTCCTTTGTCGTTTTGTCAAATATTTAATTATTCGCTATTCTGTCTGTTACGTTCTTGTTATTCGTTCAGATTCAATTAATGATGTATCTTTATGTTTTAAGATTCTCAGGCTTTAAAGTACAATTGATGAAAATGTAGATCCATATTTGAAAACCAAGAAAAAATAATAAAAATCGATAAAAAGTACAAACTACAGAAGGTATAAATCATTTGATTTCATTAAATGATTAGCCACATACCACAACTTGTTATTGAAAACACATTTTGATATTTTTATTGAATTATTCTGTATTTATACTATAACGTAGCTCTAACTGTCCATAAGTTCATTGCTGATGCGGAAGAGTTTGTTATACTGAATATGGATAAATAAGCTCTTGAACTTTGAAAATGTACTACAAAACTGCATACCAGTTAATAACACATCTTTTTGCGCTTAGAACACAATGCTGAAAACTCTTGCGAAACAAACACTTCACCAATGGGAAGGATGCCTCAAAGTACGAGATCACTATCACTAGAGTCGGATGCTCCGCTCTGATTTCAGCACAAGATTTAATGATACTCAGGTGTAAAACAAACTTCGAATTTTTATCCAGTTTTTTGAGCAGGGATAATCTTTACAATCGTATTTGGAATATTTTCCTCCAATTTCTAATCAATAATCTGTAAAAGTAACTCGTACGCGTTTATAATAGTCAATGGGATGAATCACGCCATAATGAAAAAATAACGAAACGTTTTAACTGTATCCTCAAATCTGATAACGAATATACGGAAACGGAAACTTCTTTTTTCATTCTCTGACATTGTACAGATTTTCTTCCAAAGATAAAGGGAAATTTGTTCCCTGAGCGAGCGTAAACATTAAACCAACTGCGAAGACAAGTGGAGCATCATTGTGGCTTCGTTTGCTCTCGACCTGTGGCTATCGTGGATCAAAATAGACATTCAACAAAATTTTGTGAAGAGCAAATAAAGACCAGTTTGAAAGAATCTTTTTCCTCTTAAATTGACGTTCCTTGCTCGCGCACTCACTAAAATCCGTATGTCGTGAGTTGGTCGCATACAGGACGCCAAGGAGTCTGCGCCGCAGGAAGCGTTCAGGCGCAGGGTAAACCCTGCTAGGGGTACGATTTTCTTGAAGCGACGACCAGTGATAAGAGGAAAGAGCAGAGCAACGCGCCGCTAACCTTCAAATGATGACAAATGATGACGTTTATGTCGGCACTGCGACCAACGATAAAAGCAACAAAAACCCTTCGGTATGTTTTCTTCGCTCTTTTCGAAGCTACAGTCGACATTGTTGTTGAGGCATTTCGTTTTTTTGTGTTTTTTTGCGATGGATTCTGAGCTATTTATAAATTGCGTCCACCGGAGAGTCCCATTGTGAGACAAAAAGAACAAAAAACCACAACAGACGTCGTGATTATGTGAATGAATTCAACAAGAAAATTTTGCTTGTTGCTTCTTCTCAAGAATTGTCATTAGTCAAGAATCTTCAGCATCAATAAAAAATAAAAACCACATTTGTTTTAAAATTATTCGTGTTCCTTCATTTCCTCCTTTTTTTCCTCAAAGGAGGTTTACTCGGCATGTGTAGAGAAAGAATACTACTTGCTTTCGGGTGACTTTAGATCGGAATTGATGGGATGGTCCCTTGCTTGCTTCTGGGAGGGTCACTTGTTTCCTTTTCTCCACGTGCTCTTAAGTATTTCTTTCGAGAGTAATTTTTTAATTTACACAAACGTCTACTGCCAAACAAATATTTCAATGTCCACCTAGTCCTAAAATAGTTACAGTATTTACACGAATATTGAAAATACAACTTTAAAAGTATTTCAAGATTATTTCGTTATTTAGAACTTTAATTTAGGTAACTTTAAAACAACGGTACTACCAATTCATGAAACTGATTTAATTTCAATTTTATGGCTGTAAATTTGTTAAATTATTCGCGATTTTTAATCGTTATCAGCAGATGTAGATTAAGATTTATCTCTTTTCATTTTTTCTCGTTATTTAGATTCTGCGTGGCAAATTTGTTTATTGGTAGAATCTATTTAAAGTTTTGAAGTATTAAGTGAACCTCATCAATTCTAAGAAGTCTCAGGAGCAGTATTAAGTCTTTTGAATTGTTCTTTTTTATGTGTATTATATTTGTAATCGAAGTGAAAAGACTTAAGAGATAAATAAATGGTGTCAACTTTTACTTAACAAATACTTAAATATGTCAACGTTGAGGCTGATCACAATTAGAAAAAAGGAGGGGTGGCATTGAATCATTGAAATATGATGGGGTGGAGTCTTGCGTGGGGAAGACAGGAATATTCCTTTTTGTTTGATTGTAAGTTGTATGAGAAAGTTTTTTTTTTAATTTACAAGTAGTTTGTATGGTTGGTGGCATTGTAATAGTTTGGATTATTTATAGTAATATTTTTTCAGTAGAATTGTATGTAACTAATAGTTGCTTAATTTTACGTTAAACCTCTGCTTATAAGCTTGTCGTTAAATATTTATGAAAGGAAAATTACATGTCTTTAAGTACATATCAAATTGCTAATACACTGTTGATTTATAGGAGTAAATTATTTATTTGGTGACAAATATATTATCCCAGCTAACGACAAATATACTAATTTTCCCTATTTTATTAGGGATTTTGTTTAGTTAATGAAATACATTACGAAAACTGTTCTTAAAATGTGTATTTAATATTTATTTTCCAAACAAAGTTTAATCTCTTGTTATACTTGTAATTACCCAGGAAAACCTTAGTAGTTTACTTTTCAATGTTCAACGCAAAATAAAAACTATTAGGTTGATACTTAAAATCTGAGCTGGCTGTTGCTTTTGTTGTGTCTAGGTGCAACAAACGTAACTCCTATATGAATGATGTAAGAAATGTAAATGACGAGAAATAACATTATAATATCGCAAACTCGTAAATGGTACTTGCGTACAGAAATGTTTTTGAGCAATTTTGTTTTGCAGGTGTTTACTGTCAACCATTTACAACCTTTTGACGTCTGAGAATACTATTCATTTTTGTGTGCAGAATGTGGGAAACGTATTTACACATTAATGCTAGTTCGGTTACTTAGATCAAACAAATTCATGTTCCACTGAATATCAAAATTGCGACTGAATGGTTCTATTGTACTAGCATTGATTCGCGTCGCCAGATCCAGAGTGGAGCACCTGCACTTCCACATCATTTCGCGCCGATCGGAGTTCTTTGACGAAACCGTCCATAGACGTTCTTCCGTGTTCGAGAATATTCTAAATTTTCTGGACTCCTTTCAGAACCACGCGCATGTCATTTGGGTGCAAGAGTGAATCTCTGACATATTCTCGGAAATATTAATTCCAGGGACAACTAGAAATGAAATAGAAAAAAAATGGTAAAATATAAGATGTCAATATGAATGTATGATTGAAGTTGTTGATAATATTGTAATAAATTATATTTAGTGCATTCTTTGCGCAAAATGCGCTCACTGTAAAAAAATCAAATAGTAGAAAAAGTTATGGTTCTTTCTTTTAATTCATGGAAACTCTTATTAATATTTTAATAAAGAATTACTACCAACACTCAGGAAGAAGTGAAAAAAAAGATGAATTTCTGGCTACGTTTTGACGTTTAATACGTCTTCTTCAGGGCATCACTAAATAAAAATACATAAAATGAGTAGCACTTTGGAAAAACAACAACAAAATTACTACGAAATAAATTCTACTCACTTCTCTTACAATATCATCTTACTCATCTTCTCCTCTCCCTATTACCGAACTTTCGAACTTGCCCGCGGTATTTAAGCTTACACACATATTTGCGTCATCTTCGTGTCGCAAACTAAGTACTAACGCAACCTATTATATCTCTAAATTACTAAAGCTTATTAAATTTCATATCAAACAATACAAAAAATATCATAAAATACATTATTTAAACATTTACAAAACCTGTTATACAAAACAAAGATCATAAAATACGTTATTAAAAGGAGTTACAAAACTTATTATACTATTATCAAAGAACTAAAACACAATACTACCAAAATATCATAAACATGTTTACATAATACAAGCCAACACAATATCAAGAACAGTACACAATATTACAGAACAGTATTATCAAATACATAGAGAATTACCACACAGATTTTAAAATACCTATGTAACAGCTATGTATTATTGTTTTAATTTTGGTGTTTACGTGGTTTTGTAAATTTTACTATACACATTATCATATACATTAAGTCAACCTGCTAAATTTGTTCTATGGTTAAGAGCATTGTTTGCTCTTTTGATGTATAGCATCTCCAGCCATTTGTTTCCTTTCATAGCGGTCAGTTTTCACAATAATAGAATTTTCTACGTCAATATTGTGTTTTTCAGTGTAGGTATGCGTGGCTTATGCTGTATTCTTATTGTTATACTTTATTGAGTGTTTATGTTGGTACATCCTAGCTTTGTAATATTGGGTGGAACGTCCTATGTAATAGCACAGCAGTCTAATATTGAGTTTTATAAATAAAATTGGATTTAAGTTCTTTTATCGTGTTTTTAAGATTAGTTAATAAATTACCTATTTTGTTCCTATTTTAAATCGAGCATTTTATTTGAGGTTTTTGTCTAAATATTTTGTTTATCCTTTCACTTAGATTCTTGATATATTCAAGTTTTACATATTTGTCTTTAACATTGTCTAGTGTTTTACTGATGGTAGTTTCCTGTGTGGAGTTAAAGTTGTCTTATTAATGAGAATATTAATTAGCCTATGGGAAAAGTTGTTAAGATTAATGACTTTTGTAATAATATCTTCGTTCGATTCGTGAAAAGATTCATCACTGAGAGAATTTACTTTGTCAATAAAGTTGTTAGCACAATTAATTTTGGTGGTACGGTAAGAAAAATGATCATCCTTCCTGACGACCAAGGCTCTTCCATTTTGTTTCCTGAGTACCATCGCATCCAAGAAAGGTAATTTTCAATCAACTTCTTTTTCTATCGTGAATTTTAATCTATCATGGTATGAATTAAATATTTCTTGTGTACGTATATTATTGAACGAACGTGAATATTTCTACCGTGAATATAATAATTTGAACAAAACAATATCTTAGAGGTCAATTATAAAAACAATTTTACTTCTCGATATGTTTTATACAGGTAGGGGGACAAACACAAAGTTTAATTTTTTAGGTGTACCTTTAGATTATTTTTCATGCAAGGTTACTCACCGAACCATTTCCTACATCATAGAACTCTACTACTTGTGTCAGTCGATTTCCGAGTGGATCACGGAAATGTCGTAGCACATTCCGCAAAATTAGGCAGAGGTAAGTTTTCACTCACTTTTGAAACGTTGTAATTTGATTTATAAATAAATGCTTATTAATAAGTGGTGTTCTTCGTTAATTAGAAGATGAATGCAACATTTAGTTTCGAAAAATATTATTGTGGGCACTCGTGCCTTCTTAAGAAACTACAAAAAATGAAATCTTTTTCTAAAAGAAGTAGCTTTGATAATAATAATAATAAAAGTGTCTAGTTTTGTCTAGTATAGCTAATCTACTTCTGTTCCTTCTGTTCGATTTATTGGTCAATTAAAAACCTGCCCAGAGCGAATATCTTTCTCGGTCTTCCCTACACTAGTGCTTAAAAATTAAGTAAAAACTTATTTAATTTTTTACTGATAAATTATACAAGAAATATTTACTTGCCACAAATGTGTGCGTGGTTTAAAAAGCGTACAAGTATGAACAAGCTTATAACAAAGTTTAAGAACAAAGTAAAAATGTAGTCAATTTTTACACGTATATTTATATACTTTATACATGTATTTATTCTCTGTGAAATTTTGAGTGATAATGGTGAGTCGAGAGTCTTGAACTATGTCATCCGAAATGAAAATATTACGATAAATCTATCAATGTTTACGTTGCAGAGATTCATATTAACACGCATTGTTTATTCTGTGGATGGATTTTTATCTCATAAGTTGATAAAAAAACTTCATGCAATTTTTGTAGATATGAATATTCACATTAAACATTTAAAAAGAAGTAGTATCAGTTCTTCACGCTTACTTTGCTTTCATCATGTCTAGTCTACAACATTTTCAGGGGAGAAGCATCAAAACCTTAACTTCCATTAGACGAAATCCAGATGATGAATGCATATCTGCATACTTTTGCCTTCAACCACGAAGATCACCTTTTCCTCCCGTCCACCTTTCTTTGAAATTCATAATACTTGGTTTTTAGATCAATAGTCAAACACTTTCTAAGACGAAACTCCCGCTAATATATTATGTAAAAATTCTCGTGGGAACGAACAAAAGCTCTTCATGTTTCTAGTGACCCGGAACAAAGTGACGCATTCTTCTGGATCTTTAAACATGGCGATCTTTTTTTCTTAAATGAGTTGTCTGAAAGTTGGAAGCGATGTTTGCTGATTCCATTTGAAACGTTTCTCTCGACCGATGAGTTCGTTACGTCCCAAACTTTCTCTCCCTCTGTGACGAGTCCCGAGAAGAAACGTCTAATTCTCTGAGTAAAAAACAAAGGACACTGATTTCTTGTGCGCTATATTCGACCTCAGAAGTTCTAGGAAATAGCTCATGGTGGATGCCATCGTATCTCGAAGGACAACTTGCTGTATTAGAAGGTCTTTCTTATTCCTATCATTGCATGGTTCTGATTATGGGGACTTTCCAGCAACATGAAATAAATTATCATTGAAAATTCAAGTAATTCTGATTCAATTTGAAAATTTCTGAGGAGTAAACCTCTCACTTCTTCAAAATCTTCATTAAATCTTTCAGTCATGGAGAAAAAATAATTTTCTTCAAACAGTTTGTAATAAGAAAAAGATTCCACAAGTCAAAAGTTGGCAATGGAATTCTAATAATCATTAATTCACTTCTTAAGTAGTTCGAGCTTTGACCCAGACTACGTTTATATGACGTTGAGAATTCTGAGACAAATTTTCAGTTCATCCAATGACATGCACGGTCTTAGGGTTGATTTTACTTCTAAAAATTATCTCGTGTAGCAGGAAGGTATTTTAAGGATGAATCTAAATAGTTCCAAGTCATGTTGAAAATGTACGAACATAATCAGAAATTGAAAGTGTGTTCATCTTATTAATTTTGTTGAAATAAAAAAGATTCTTCTGCAAAGAATAGTTTCTACTGAGCGAAAAAAAACTCATTTAAAGTTTTTAAGGTCATATGATACTGCTTCATTATCTTTGATCTCTCAAATGCTTCTCCAGAATTACATAACAAATATTTATCTAAACGGAAAATCAAAAATAATTCTTTCAAATATTTTTATATTGCAATACGTTCCTTTTTCACAGAAAATTTGACTACAAAAATTTATGACGCTACGCCGTTCAGGAATTTAAATTTCAATACACGTCGTTTTGTCGATAATTATGAAACTGAAAGATTATTTCGTCTCAAACTACTTCCAATCTCTGTCAAAGCAAGAAAGTCAATCAGTATTATCGACATGTCTTGCATGATATTTTACGTATCACTGAGTGATTAATTTGAAACTTATTTTAGTGTTGTTTCTCGAAACTTGAAATTACGCTGAAAACATTTTAGATAGTGAAATTTAATTGAACATGTCATTATCATTACTCATAATTTCAAAGTGACTAATGCTATTGATTGAAGTTAATATCTACATTAATTGGTGAGTTATCATTTATTGATTTATATCTTGTACTATATTTTCAAATAAAACTGTTGTTAAATGATGCAGAGCATTTTTCTGCTTAAGACCAGTCACTTCTAATGAATAGACTGTTTGACTAAGAATAAAACTCTCATATGAGTACAATTATTACAACAACAGTAGAGTAAAAGAATGTTTTGGAAGATTTTCGTTTAAATTCTCGTGTAAACAGTATTAACTAAGGATATACGTGTTTTTGCCCTCGTTATGGAGATTGTTGACTTCCTGCTTTAGTAGATTATTTTAATTCTGACCCTCATGCATAAACAGAGTGAATTATTAAATTCGAGACAAGCAACGCCGAGTTAGAAAAATAGTGTATCACGTCTGGGATCTAGTTTTATTTATTCGACAGAGTAGTGTACAGGAAAAAGGACTTCTTTCATGTCTCTGGTAAAAAATATTCCCCATAATAGTATTTTCCCATATACTTTCTAAGTTAACAATCAGTTCACATTGCAGATAATACACCCTAGCATCCCGAAGGTAGGGGTGGGAATGAAGGACAAGTAAACAATAAAAAAACCGACCGATATTGGAGTTGAATAAATAATTTTTGAAACCGTTGAAGTTAAGTGACCCCCTTATTCCCAGATAAGTACACAATCACCCCCTATAAGGAACCTCCTTTGTATTGGGTGTGAGAAGGAGTGAAATGTGAAAAAGAATCGAAAGTGGCCGATATTAGTGTTGAGATCGTAGTTCTCGGGGTCACTGAAATTAATAGTGACATTCTCGAAAACGTCAAAGTCCACAATCAGCCCGTATAAACTCCGGCACCCCTAGGGAACGGGATGCTATGAAAGAAATATCGAACATGACATTCCAGTGAAGAGTCCATAATGTTCGGCGTCACTGGTAGTGAAATCCCGATATCGTGTGAGTATGAACTCAGCCCACATGAAACAAACACACCACTAGCACCGTTTGGGTGGATGGGGGGTGGGGGTGGAAGTGGGTTTATGAATAAAAATAATTGAAAACTAATAATGAAATATCAAAAAAAAAGGAAGTGTCAGATACATAATTTTAGGATTGACGAGACGTTTCAATAACCAACGCCGTTATGTTCAAGATATCAAATACTGTATTCTTAGATCTGGGGGCGCAAAGAGTGAAACGTAAAAATAACAAAAAAGTCCGATATTAAGGTCGAGTCAAGGAGACTATACACAGGAGATGGCACTCATGGAGTGGGGTAGGTTTTCCTACATGTACGAAAAGCTTCGTTAGTTCACTCGGTAACATGAATCTTCAGCACCATCTCACGCTGGTTATTGTAACTACTTGAAATTCATTTGTCTCGATAGGAAAGGGCCATGTGCTTTTCAATGTACGTGTTTGTAATTGTTTTCAACACATACTAATATTATATATACTGCGTTGTTACAATACGATATTATAACATGTTTGTGTTTCTGCTTTTTTGTAAACATATTTTGTGTTTATATTTATGTTTATATCATGTTCATTTGTCATGTTGTTTTGTTTATTGTTATAATTTGTTATTAGTAGATCACCTGACGGCGACAGCTGAGCATCACTCGAAGCGGCAACTGCCATTGAAGTAGTTACAATAACCAGCGTGAGGAGATGGTTCTGAAGATTCATACAGAGTGAGCTGACGACGCTTTTCGTACATACCCCCACTCCATGAGTGTTATCTCCTGGGTATAGTCTCCTTGGTTATTGTGTATTCTGAGATGATTAACCGTATTTCCAATAGCATTATGTACCCTTCAGACTACATGAGGTGCACGACGTCCCTAGAGGTGGGGGTTGGAAAGAGCGTGACAAAAAATTATTAAAAATGTCCGCTAAGAAAGGATTCTACAAAAAAACACCCCTAAGGGTGTGAAATGGGAAATTGGTGTTTTCTAATTTTTTAAAACAACATCAGTGAAAATAGAAGATAGAGAATACTAATATAATTCTCATTGAATGCCAATGAGGATATGATAAAAAAATAAAATTGGAAGAATATTACAGAATTAAGGCGATCAAAGCTGCGGGTACTCAGCTTGTTACAATATACAGATAAATTATGGAAATGATTTGCAGAGAATGGCCGTTAAGTACTTTAGTGATTCGAATACAGTCTGGTGTAATAAGTAGAAAAATGCTTTAATATTATTAAAGGTGTCATTACCCTTACATTCCTTGTTTTTGATTGTTTAGTCTACCATTATATTGGTTTCAATACCCGAGACTATTTAAAAACTCTTTTCTGCTGGAATATTTTATAATATTTGCATTTGTTTTGTACCTATATAGAACCAATCTCTGCCAAATAGATGTTTTAGAAAAGAATTTTATCAATTTGGCGACTTGACTTCCGATTTCACGTGGAGTAAATCCAGAAGGTTATTCCCTCTCTATGTTTGATGAAGCTCTAGAAACTCATTCAAATTTACACACAAATGCTGAGACACTATTCGAATGACTAAAATATAAAATACCTCTATACGTGATTTAAATTACTTTGATTAAAATTTTTACTTGGTAATTCAAACTTAATTTCTTTCTTATCAAATTTGTCGAGGGAATATTTTAACACACCACAAATTTTACATATTTATTTCCATTGGAAGCTTTATGGTGACATTCATGCGCACCCAAAGCAAAACGAGGTCATGCAACGTTTTAACCACATTTCTGACAGTCAATTGTTTATTTAAATCATGTACGTATTATTACAAATCTCAAACTAGAACATTCACTTAGGGTCGCAAAACACGGTGAACGTCATTCACTATATCAAACATTATAGTCAAGATGTGCGTAATGAAATAAATTAAAAAATAACCATATTTTTTTGATAGTAATGCTACTAACAACAAGTCGACTGAGTAAACGTAGATACGCACAAAAATTAAACATTTTCATCATTTTCACACTATATTTTGGTTTAACGCAGTTTCGACTATGCACACAGTCCTCATCAGGTGAATAACAAGCAACAAACATCTCACTTATTAAAACAATCATTAGAATCGTAAAACAAACAAACAAGCAAACAGATGCTTCCCCATGAGAGGAAAAGTCGTAATTGAAATTTCAATTTTCGGAAGGAGGAGATGTTAACGGATGCGAGAGTAGGGATGGCAATATTAGAAAATCATGTAGAAACGTAACGGAAGATATATGTCGGGGACCGTATCAGTATCAGATTGTAAATAAATACTCTCATTGTTAAATTTTATGTATGCAATTTCCGATTTTGCTCTCTTTATGTACTTTCTTTTTTTTTCTTTAATTCTAACACTGTCGCACTGTTTCATAACTAGACTATGGCATTTTGGTTTTTTCTTGATAATTTTTTGCTTCCTCCTTTTCTGGTCTATGTACGATCTTTTACAATCTTCGCAATTAATTTGGTACACTATGTTCGTATTATCATTTTAATCTTTACCTATTTTGATTATTTTATCTAGTTTAGTATCAACATTATTGACAATACGTAAATTTTGTTTCTTTAATTTTATGCTAATAACTTCAGTGCTTTTGTTAATAAATGGTATAGAAATAAAAATAACGTTTTTTTCTTTCCTCTCATAATCATTGTTATTTTCCTTTGTACACATTGGATATTTATTTTGGTGATTGATAGAATAAATTCATTTAGCTACATATTGACTAATGAATTTGTTCGAATATGAATTTGGTTTTAAGATATTGAGTACTATTTTAATAATTTCATTGAGGAACCTTTTGTTGGATAATTTTATCGCTCTATCAATCAAGTTGTAAAGCATGACTATTTTTGATGCTCTGGGTAGTAGTATCTATAATTTAAAACGCGTCCCAAAAAATGGTCTGAAAATGATGGAATTATTTTATTGAAATTTTATAAGAATTCAGACGAACTATTCTTTAAAGTTAAAAATTTTATTACTTGTGCTTTGATAATATTTCGTACAATCTTACTGTCTTGTTGTTTTCCTTTGCTGCAAACAGATGTGAGAATTTTGGAGAGTCATTACCACGTTTTCTGGTGTAGAAGCGTTAAACCATTTGTCTTTCCTTCATACAGGAACCACAATATTTCCTCGCACACAGAAATAGCATCCGAATCACATAATATAATTAATTTACTTCACAATTTTCAGTTCCCAGATCTGCAGAGGTAAACCGTTATTCTAGGGTATGTAGTCTAAATGTCATACATTAATTCTACTGGGCCAATATTCAGGTAATTAGATTACATCTGAATTACAACAGTAGACGGAATTTTACTCGCAACTTGAGTATTCGTGCATCCCATTTCTCTGTTCTTCCCTTCATCAACTACACATTCTACCTCTTCCTCTCTATTGTATTTCATTTCCTCTTTCGTACTCTACTGACAGTTTCAATATTTATGGGGATCCTTCTATATGTTCCAGGATTTGTTTCACCAGTCATATGAATTCGTTTTATCTCTTCAACTTCTCATATTATAGGTTACTCCTGTGTAATTTCGCTAAAGGAATCCTTTTAATGACGAACTATTTCAGAGTTTTGTTTAATAATAATAGTGGTATTTTGATGTTTGAAGTTGTATGCAAATTTTGACGTCCATGGAGATTCTGCTCCATTATCGTGTACTACTCGCAGCGTGATTTCATTAATATCTGATTCATTTTCTCGTCAAATCCAATTGAAGTATACGTCAGAATTTTTTGAGTCATTCAACTGCAGAGTGTTGGCAACGGTCCAATTCATTTCCTAACTCATTATTTTGCGCGTAAAGAGAAACCAGTCAGAGGGTGTACATTGTGCACTCCCGGAGGCTTAATGACTCCATGTCATGTCCTGGCCGGGTGAGTGGGCGTTGGTGTGTGTCTTCCCTAGTGCAACAGACGACCATTAGCTAACCAGGCCAGAACGTCCACTGCAGATACCAAGGTTCTCTTCTCTGAATGATTTACGAGGATTGATGCATAAAACTCCGGGAAGTGGTCAAAGATCTCTACATTTTGGGACACAGAAAAATCTATTGACTGCGTCTGAATGAGATTGTCCGGTCTGATGTGTTCCGGTCTCGTCAAACACAGTGTCTCGCTTGTCATATCATGATGTCCTTCCTAATTTTTTTGTCTCATTAAACATTTCCTCTTCTTTTCTCACCAAAATTTCATTAACTTTGCAAAGAATAGGGATGATTTTCACGAAAAAATCTTATTTTATATGCCAATTTACTCCGATTAAATATCTTTGAAACCACGATTCGTTTAATGATAGTTGAAATGAATGAAAATTTTTTATGTTGTTGAAATGCTGCTGCATTTATTGAAACAATTGATCAAAGTTAACTCTTTTATTATAACTTGATAAAAGTGACTCTTAATTACAAACTAAATTGAAGTACGCTAACAGATTTCTCTCTCTCGCATGCCGTTTCTAAATTTCTAAACCTCCTCTCCCTCGACTGTACGACTTTTTTAGGGACAGGTCCTAAATAAATATTTAATCGAAAACATATTCTCAATAGTTTTGTCATCTCTAAAGTGACTTGTATCGTTTTTACTTCCTCTAGGGTTATTATCAGGTCCACAATAAATTGAAAATTGTCTTGTAAGTTTTTGAAATGACCCCTTCTCAATGTTTGCACTGGCATCATGTTAAAATATAGATTAGAGTAAATATGTTTTCTATCCTTAGAACTAATATTTTAGGTACTTCATAAAGAATACGGAATGATTTACGGAGCAATTTCATTTAATTTTGTTAGTGACAAGATGTCTATTAAATCATATGTTCATCAACTTTGATTCCGTAACTGTTTACATATTCCTCTCAGATATGTGTAACATTAAGCGCTCCTTGAGATATCTTATTCCATATTGGTCAATAACCTTCATGAACTTGAAGTGAAATTTTAAAAATTCTAATTTTTATTGGTTCATCTGGGTTTTGTAGGTTTATTTGGGGTTTTGTGGGTACATCTTCACGGCATACTTTCTCGTCATTTAAAACCTTTATTTTATTCATGTTCAGAAATTCTCTCTCAAAGCTAGTCAAATTGAGGATTAATCAATGATTGTTCTACCTTCACTCATTAAAAAATAATAATCTCTAGAATTTTTTTTTTTCATATGAAAATCCTAGATATTTCGTGATCATTGCAAAGAGTGTTTTGTTTGGGATCGGTGTCTTTGTTGTCTAGCTTTCTCAGACATATATCCTAGTGTCTGCGACTTCGTTAAACGCAAATGATCGATTACTGCAATGTCTCATAAAAATATATTACAATTATTTGATTTCATAAATGGACAGTATCGGAAACCAATATTCACAAAGCACAAATTGGTTGATTTGGTAATCTTTCTATAATTTAAATTATATGTTACTGGATCACATGCACGTATCAAGAGAAATCAAACAAAATCTTTTAAAAGTTCTGCGATGTTTTTCTACCCTGACGAAAGAGAAAATAATCGAAAGAAAAAGCAGTACATAAAAACTGACATGATAAACGTTGTAATCATCATTATTGTGATAAGAGTTATTAATTTCTCACCAATTCAAAGGAAAAATGTTTCATACATCATATTTTTGTACTAACACATCGTATTCTAGTGAAATTTTGAATTGAAAAAGTACTGATATATCTCTCGCTTGATACAGACATTATTGAAAAGGCAAATTAATTGTAACACAACGACTAAAATTAGTAGTATTTTTAAATAAATGTCGAGTCTATTTGATACTAACAATATTTACTTGTAATTAGTTTTGTGTAATGCAATATATCTATAGATTTACTTACAAGTATAGTTAACTCTTATAATCCACATACAGCTGATTTATTTATTCCGTAAAATAACTGACTTCTAAATCGTGTGTAAAGGATGAGAAATTAAATATTTATCACGCAAATGGTAAACGAGACGCCCAAAGTGTACTACTCGTTCAGATGCGTTTACCAAAAAGATAAAACAAAAGAGGTGTAGATTACTAATTATTGCTTTTGTTGTATGGACGAAAGCAAAGTGAGAGATATAAATATTTTACTCATTATAGGTTATTCATTTATTTTTCTCCAATTTGTGGAAGATTTTATGATGAATAACATTTATTTCTTATTTTGTACTGTTCTTCCTCGTGTTTGTTCTGTTATTTGTTTTGCGTTATTATTACATTCCATTGACCATATACTCGTATATTGGTGAAACGTTGTAGTGTTAGCCCCGATTTTATTTGTTCGGTGTTCATTATCCGTAAAAACATTGCTTCTATTTTATCACCCGTCCGATTTATCTAAATGTTGATCATTGTATACGATTATTCCATTTCTCTTAATACGTGTGTTGTCCGAGAAGAAAACCGAAACTGAAAAAGAAATGAGGAAAGACGAGGGAGAAGGAGGGTCTAGGACATTTATGCAGGGCACACACAACCGAGGTCATGTCCCGTCACCAACATGCATAGAGGGAATGCAAAGTACGTGGACTGGTCAGAATGTACTTTGGACACGAAAAGGACGCCAACTCATTTTCTTTCCACGAAGTGCAGGCGCAATAAGTTTCAAACGATTTGAAATCACGAGAGGAAAGTTCTTCAATTTGATAAGCAGGTAAATGAATCAATGTTAACGTGCTGGAACTGAATAATATTATTTCATGCAATACAGAGATCAGTGGTAACTCTGTTTAGGTTACTTTGAAATCTATTTGGTGGTTATAAATTGCTGTGAAATCTATTTGGTGGCTCTCAGAGGCGTGTTTTGGAAGATAACGCGAAATAACCGCGCAGTACACTTAACACCCCACTACTTCCAGGCATCATAGCTTCCACGAGTGAATCTGGTGGTTTCATTATCCAACCAGTATTAGGGATAAAAATCGAATTATAATTATTAATAATATACAGGTATTCAACGACAAAAGTAATTGGTACGTCTAAATCTAGGAAAGCGAATACACGCCATAACAGCCACTCTTTTACTATTATGGACTACTTTACGATGAAGAGGGATTTTTAGATACGCATTCTAATTTTTATACAGCTTTTTCCGACTCATTACGTTTATAGTTGAAGAACAGATTTGTTCTAGACTCACCCACAAAACATATCCCTATGACTTTATATTACACTAGCGAAGATATGAGGACTTTTTTGGTTACTTTTAACTTGTGAATACTCTATTTGTAACTTATTTGCAATATGACAATTAATTTAAAAAGATGATCAAAATTATTTTTTTATTGCTAGTATTGTTTTCTGCATTAGCATGTTACCAAAAAGAAACTATTCCTTTACAACGAAACAAAACCACGCTTTTTAGGACTTCTATGCCACACAATTTCACGTTTGCTCGCATTGTAATATGAATATAGGAAAAATATAATCTAGAATCTGGTATTATATTAACACTGACCCATGAGAGGAAAGCTATTGTATTCCAGCGTACGTTCTTTAAACAGTTGTGAATTCTCTGTAATTTCATTGTGCTGTGCTTGATTGGAATTATGAGAGACAATAGTTCAAAGCATTTATCAATAATAAAAAAGATCGTGCAATAAATAATAAACAAACAGACAGTGATGAAGTTATTCTTATTCAAAATATGAAAAAGAAAGACGTAAATATTTAAAATTAATTCGTGAATTCTTGTCTTGACAGTTACAAACATATGTACGAACATAACATACATTTAAGAGATACTGTATAAAGAAGATTTTAAGTGACGTAAGTGATTTTATCTGCTGTATTTCTGTAATACATAAATTATAAATCGTGAATAGAATGAAAAGGTGTGTTCTAATTTTAATGCTTATCGAGTATTCGTCACTGTAATACAAAAACAAATAAACACTTAATTCTTTCTACTAATTTTATTTTATTTATCCTACTACAGGTTAAAAAGTATTCAAACTAAAAGTATCGTTTTTACGAAAATTAATCTTGTGTCAATCAAATGCAACAGACTTTTCAATTTAGTTTCAGTCAACTCATCCCTTACCATTCACTCTGTTTGAATTTGTTCGGTTCGGCAACTTCGGAATGGAAAAGTGAATGCTCGGTTTGGCTTGACCTTCGAAAAGGTGTTTTTTGATGAGTGACTTTACAAATTGGTTCCTTTTGTGACAATCGATTAGGTTATAAAATTGGAATGGGGGATTAGGTGCAACCAACAGAAATCATGAAGCCAAGCACTAATAAAATTCCGTGAATCATGGAAAACACTCAATGCATGTTGAACAAAAAAAATGGTTGAATCGGAGTTGTGGGTTGCAAGCCTTCGCCTCGAGCACGGAACGGATCGCTTATCTCGCATTGTGTCGAGATCGTCCCTTTGCCAGGGAACTCAAAATGCGGTGTCCAATAGATAACGCAATAGGGATCCAGCGCCAGAGCTCTTAGAGATCGTTCAGATTAAACGAATTGAGCAGGAGAGATAGCTGTGATACACAAAATAAACAGGAGGGATGACTGCTGCTGTCAATGGAGGAGTGACTCTAGATATCCACTTTTGATTTCTCGTTCACGGATTCACTCATTCTTACGACCATTCTCTCAGCCTCACTGGTATTTAACTTGGGACTATTCATGATTTTTCTATTCATCGTTTTTCAAGGTACCATACCGTATAGCCAAGAAAGCTTGCATTATGAGACAACAAAACTACTTTCCGATATCCCGTTTGAATTTTTATTCCTTCTGTGTTCGCATTTTGAATTTCCAAAAGATATTTCCCGTAGATATGCTTTGTAAAGCATCAAGCAAACTAAAATCAAATGGAACATCCATACTTGGCAGAGATCGGAAGATTATCCCATTCTGCCATGCCATCAATATATTCTGGTAATTACGGGTTGAGTAAAGGGCATAATCCGTAATAAAGGTAATACTGTTGTATATAAAGTTATCACTGTAATGTTATACTTCGCATATTTGCTGAATAGGCGAAAACGACGTGACGGAAATTAAACAGGACGTTCAGATTTTATCCTGTACTTTACGTTGATTAACAAAATTTAAGAGAGACTGATGTTTACCTACGCAATATAAACTATGTTACGTTCGTATCGTTGGAAATTATGCTAGCCTGCTCCTGGCGTTAGCTGCGGTTGTGAATGAGCTCTCTCTGTTTTTCAGTTTAATCTTTCTAATTATTTTATTTTTTC
>NNCF01128376.1:0-37995 GCA_002313205.1 Laupala kohalensis
TGCGTGCGAGCAGGTTGATGGGGCAAGAGCATTTAACAGGGAAAGGAGTAGAATGTAGAAGATGTGCATTGTAGGAAGGACACATTTCTTTCTACACCATGTTTTTCAATCATTATAATTTATAGTGCTATAAAAGAATAACAATAAAAATAAAGAAAACCATTATGCACCTTCGTGATCCGACTATCTTGGAGCGCTGGTCTCACCTTAAGTTTACGCCTAGAGCGATCTCCGAATTCAATGCTCTTTTCTTGCTCCCGTCGTAATCTGTTCTGTAAAGTAATTCGAACTTGGTTAAAAAAATAATTTCAAGCTGCAAGGTGTACTCAAATAAAAAGGAGACTTTTTCTATAATGATGTAGTCTCTAATGAAAGTACGTAAGTGAGTTTGTATATAGATGGTGCGGTGTTTCTCCGAATTCGTAAATTATAGCAAAACGCTTCTCGTCCTTTATTCTCAAATGTGTGACGTGGTGGTTGGAGGTCTGTAAACGACGCTCTGTAACCAATTGAGGATAATGTTGCTCGAGTTTAACCGAGCCATAATCAACAAGAGAGTATTGGTCAAAAACAGTACGTCTCCAGGACAGAACTGGGCCGTAAGTCGACAAGAATATCTTCAACTCGCTCAAAATATTTCGATGGGATGTTGTAACATCACAACCAAGCCCTGATGCGATGTTATTTTTTTCTTTGGTAGAAGCGGGATCCACATAAATACCAAAATCCATATGGTAGTTTTCGTCGCTGCCACCAGCTCGGTTTCCCGAGCAATCAAACACGCGAGTAATAACAATAAATAATGATTTATTACAAATTAAATAGAAATCTGAATTTACAACAGAGACAAACTCCCAAAATCATTAATACATCTAATAATCTGTTATTACACAAATAATGCTGTCAGAGAGCATTAATTACATTTGGTTAAATATAGTTCACGACAACTAAATTGTAAAAACCCTCAGGTTATCTGATCCTTCGAAATTATAAGTTGTTTTCCCCAACAACTAACTGATACTAGTTACGACACTCGCAACTAGTAATGACTTCATTAAGACTATCGCAGCAACCTTAACAAACATCTGGTCTCCGCAACCTAGTCTTAGCTCAGTCACATCTCAGTGCTGACGGATGTCTACTTCCCCGTAAACAGTCTATGAAGATCTTCACTCCTCCCAATATATACAATAGCAGAAGTCACGTGATCCGCAAATAACCATGCCTTCTCCACCACACCTTGCAAATATTCTTCTTGCGCACCTGTTTCAGAGTGTCTTATTGTTCTATTTCCGGCGACGTACTTTACTCATTACTTCGTAAAATTCTTCTCTTCTTTAGGTACACCTAAATTCCAGTGAGTCATCGCCGCAGGTCGTATTCTCCGAAATCAATTGTACCTTCATTAAAATTGAAAGGTGTTCGTTCAAACAATACCTCAATAACTGAAGAGGCTTAGGGTAGGTCCCAAGTTCGTCGCACTTCCGTCTTAGCGTCGACCGGTCACTTATTGAAAGCTCTTAACCGCATCCGGCTCGGAGAATGCAAAGAGATATTAATATTTCACAAATTGGTGGAATGTCTTGGCGCCGACGTTACAGATGTCCTCAGAGATCCTCTATCCATTCCCGACGTTTCCCCGTCTGACTCGCATATCTTTAGGTCTAAATATCAAAAATATATTTATGGATTCTATCTAAAATAAGTTTATGATTCAATTGTAACAAGTAAACGCAGAAAACTGAAGAAATAAGAATTTGTGAACAAAGAAGTGTTTATGTTGAAACAATTTGACTCCCATAGTTGCGCCGGTATGAGTACATCAATATCAATGGCAAATGTGTAGAGATCATGTGTTACACTCACTGTAATTCAAATATAATGTAATTAAAAGAAGCCATATTAAAATATTCTTTAGATATAACCGTAGCCTCCACTTCATGCGAGAAAAACCACATCAGCAACTTCATTAGAGCCCTCGCCTCTAGATCACCAGCATTGGATTTCCGACCGCCGACATTCGCTACTGCATCACGACGGTGGAAAGAGCTGGTTGGGCGGTGGTGGTGGGGGGTGAAGTTAGGGGAAGGGGGACGGGGAGGGTAACCGCAACGTCGCAACGGCAACGGCAGCGGTTGTAAACGCGGTGGACGGACAGAGGACCGCTCGTAAACAGCGCTGTTTTGTCCACCTCATAGAGATACTAAGAATAAAGAAGAGAGAGACAGCTGCGTTGACGACGAGAATGACGTCCATATCACATTAAAGATTTCTTTGCATTCCAGGTCATTACAGAAATGTCTGTCCCCGAGTATATTCCAAGTCATGGAATTTTACCAAAAATAACGCTGCCAGTCACAAATTGCGAACGTCTACGAATTTGAGTAATACCCCAATAAACCTCAATCGTTGTCATAAATGCGACTATTTGCTGTAAGAAATGCAATAACACAACAAATTACGACATTCGTTCCACACACTCGTTGCAGAAAGAACAAGATGGCGTCACAAGAGGAAGTGAATTGATGGCCGATGTCGGCGATACATTTAAGTTTAAAGAAACAGGAAGTATTGCCAACATTAAGCGAGGTTCACTTATCATTACCCTAATGGACGATGGCGAAGCAAATATGTTGGTTACACTGTGTACAAGTCCGATACCTACGAGAAAGTAAGATAGACTGGCAATAAATTAATTAATTAATTAATGTAACTACAACAGTTGTAATATGACACTATCGAGGGTAATAAACTAATTTACTGCAATTGGAGGAATTGATCTGATGTTGAGAGATTGATGTACATTACATGAAGTAAAAGATTTCGTCATTCCGTCATTATTTAATGATGCAAACGGCCTTTATCGGTCGCATAACGGACATCTTCAGTGCTACAAACATTTCTTACAAAATATCAATTATATAGTAAATATAAATTGAAACATTCTAAAAACAATCAACCCCTTTCTTCTTCGAAAAGTTAATAATTTTCAATATAATATGAAAATATAAATTACACAATAAAATTAAATAGAAACATTCTAAAAATTATTTTTACATTATAATTAGAATTACTTTTAGATTATTGATCTATAAATAATGACAGAATGATTAAATCTTTTACTTCTTGTAATTTACTGCCATTACGTTACAACAAACGAACATACACAAAGCGTGTGCGTTCAAGTTTCTTTTTCTTCGCTCACATTTCCTCTGAGTAAAGTTACATGAATTGGAGTCATTAAATATTGAAGCAAGGAAGATGATATATTAAAGCGAATAATCCGTGAATGGAGAAAATTTAGACATGACAAATAAGCTAAAACAGTGTATTTCAACTAGTGAAATTTCGATAAAAGTGTGCGGAGTCAATCTTTATTTAAAAAAATTATTACCTCCATCTAAACAAACATGTTCTTGTCTACGGGATTTTTTTCCTCATTTCACACGTACATGGTATGTCTAAATGAGAGTTTTAAAAAAAATAAAAAATTTTCCTCCTGGATTATGGAAAGAATTTAATTTAGAGAAAACTGAAATTTGACGTCACAGTATCCGGGACTTGTTTCTTCATCCCTTAATACACTTACGAGCTGATGAGGCTCAGAGGGTGGAGTCCCTCACACCCACAGAACCAACCCTAAATACTCGTATTTAGCTAAGATGTGTACACTATCTCTACAATGCCTTCCCAATCCGTGTTCTTATCGGATTTTCCTAATACGTTTTTTTATCTGATGATAAGGTCCCATTTCTTCACAGATTTCGAGTGATACATCATCTCTCCCAACCGTACCTTTACTATCTCTAGCATCCGCGCCAGAGTCCGGTGATGTGTTTTCTGCCGTGCGCTTACAGTGAGCCCACTGCATGCTTCATGAACGCGCTCCGGCCCGGTGGTCGTGAGCGCGGCGTTGTAGCGGCACTTACTGCTATGGCGCCACTTGTCATACGTCTTGGTCGTCTTATGTTCCATTTCCGTCGTAAAACACGTGTCGTCTAGTGGAGTCCCTTCACGAAACGCTGAGTTCGCATTAATCAACAACGAACTTCAGTTTTGTAGGATATTTCAGGGAATTTTGAAAGAGAAAATTACCAAATAACTTTAAACAGGTTCAGAAGCAAAACACCGAGCGTACAATAAAGCACTTTCTACGAAAGAATAATTATTTACCCAAATCCTTAGGGGTCGCCAATAATAAAAATAATAATAATAATATTAATAACAAAAATAATAAACTGAACTTCCAAAAATGCAGTTACAAACTGCGTGTGACCACGTCGAGGACAATAAACTAATTTACTCTCCGGAAGCAAGCGAGGGACGTATTCCATCAATTCCGATCAAGAGCCCTAAGGCAGAGGCGGATTTAACATTTCAACACACTCCTAAAAATAAAAATAGTTCTGTACGCGTTATAATATTAACATAATACCAACAAATTTATATTTAATAAAACAGAAGAAAGTTATTCCAGAAGTACTTATTATTATCAAACTATTGATTATTTGGAAAATATGGTTTATAAATATTAACTATTAAATAACACTAAATTCGAGATTTCTTATTTTAATAGATGGTGCCCCTATTAGCAGGCAAGAGCCAAGCGGGTATGTATAAAAAATTCACCTTTACCCGAACAAATTACGTAAGGCATTTTCAAATATTACCATTTTAATTACCATTTTCAAATACCCTCATCCCTTCCACAACGCACCTATAACAATATGATTTATTCCCGTGCAATAATTACGTTACGGTAATCCAAACCCCTCTCACGGAGAAGAAAAAAATTGTTGCTTTTCGGAAAAATGTGGTATAAAATCGGGGTAGTTTTATATTTTTAAAACGGTACCAAGAGTCAGGTATTACCGTAGTTGACATAACAGACACCTATAAGTCAAGTGCTACGCGGTGAGCTCTTTTTCATTCAATATAAATGATGTTGGTGACGTTTTGTCGGCGTAATTAAAAATGTAATTAATTGTCTTGGTCCAATTATTGGGAAAGTTAACTTTCAACCGTATAATAATGATCTTCAATTATCTTCCTCCGGGCAAGACATTTGACACTTTTCCTTGCTATGCAGTGCACAGTTAACATTAACAATAAATAAATGGTTGGCGAAACTAAGAAAATTAATTTCATTTTTTATATTTTATTAATTGAGTGAATTAAATACACCTAAAACTATTTACCAAAATGAGATGCTCGCCGTTTAATATATTAATGGTGATCTACCGTAATATATATATATATATATATATATATATATATATATATATATATNTGTAATTATTATTGTTTGCTTAAAAGTGTAGAATAAAATAATGGAACTCCTAAATTTTTACATTGTCCTTCTCCAGTTTGAAGGAAACATAAATCTCCTTTTTCTAGGTTGAAGGCGCAGCGTGACGTCCGTCCGTCGACCGCCGTCCACCTCTGCAATATTAAACTTCCGCTGCCACCACTGCCACTGGGTGCTCTGCCACGTCGGTCGTTCGCGTGTCTACTCACTATTCGGGCGACAACGCTAACTCAGGCGCAACGCTACTTGTGCGGGTCATGGTGGCGTCACAATTGAGTCACTTATCTAAGAAACTACATAAGTAAAATTTTCAACAAATTTGAGGTATTAATGGAATAATGTTTTGAAAATAAATTCTTGATTCGGAGATGATATTTCACTAATCGAATAGTTTAGTGGCAGTGGTATATATTTTCAAGTTATTAATTTATTATTAGAAAAACACCTCATGTCCATAACATTTTTTAAAATTGTTGTATTAGTAAATGGGAAATGTAGCTATTGAATCTTATCTACGTGGAGCGATAGGAGTTAGGAGCAGGGTTTACCTACAACTTGGTCCACGTGGAGGACTTAGTAGAAGTAGTTAGTAATAGTTAGAGTTATTGATACTAGAAGGAAGAGGATAGAGGAAGGAAGGTTTGCTTTCCAGAAGTCACAGCTATATGAACTGGAACATTAATGTGAAAAGCTACACATTTTCTGGTCCCATCGGGAATCGAATCCGGGATGACTTGGCGATGAGCGACAACTTGAGGAACATATCCTTGAGGATATATAACTTGAGTCCATAACTTGAGGAACATATCAAACAAAGCAGTTAAAAGTTATGATGCAGCTACTCACTGAGGTCAGACACCATCTTGATCCCGAATTCATTATAACCCTCATAGTTGTTATACTGACGACTTTGGTTCAGTGGATCTATTTCTGAAATTTATAGGTTTTCCAAATACAGGGGAAACATAACCCAGTGATTAGAAGAAATTAAAAACAAAAAAACTTTTTCACGTCTACTATACCGAATATTAAATTTCACAATTGAGCCAGAATAAAATAATGGTTCGTTAGATTCTCTCTATGAATTCAAAGATAGTTCGTGATAGGACCTTACCATTCGGGAATCGTTCTATATAATTCCCTGCCCAAGAATACAAAAGACATTATGAAATTGAATATCTTCAAATCCGCGGTTAAAAACTACCTCCTGCACAAAGAATTTAGTGATTTTAATAAAAGTTAAATTATCCTTGTACTTTATCACGCCATTGCTGTAGCACTTTTTAAATAACTTATAACAATTTCAAAAACTATTTTCTTGCATGGTTGTGTTGCCGTATGGCTCATATTAATTTAGTTTTATGTGTACTCAACTTNATTTGGCACGGTTGTGTACACAAATTCTGTAGCCTCATCCTGGCCCGGGTTTTTCTCCGTTTTTCCTTCTGGTAGAGGCGGATTTATTATACAGGTTCCCTAGGCTTTGTCTAGGGGCGTGTTTATTGTAANACAATAAATCGTGAATTTAGTGGGTTTCTTTTTTCAACTCTTATGATTTGTAAACACTATACTCAGAATAATATATAGTTCGATAATAACTTGTACATGTAATTTTTTGCGTAAAATTACAAACATATTGACATTATATTAGTATTATAACTCGCAGCTAACTTTTTATCTTATCTAGGAACTTNACTTGCAGTTAACGTTTTATCTCATCTAGGAACTTTTGCTGAATTTTTTTTTGAATCCGCCTCTGCCTTAGGGCCCTTGATCGGAATTGATGGGATGGCCCCTTGCTTGCTTCCGGAGAGTAAATTAGTTTATNTTAACGTTTTATCTCATCTAGGAACTTTTGCTGAATTTTTTTTTTGAATCCGCCTCTGCCTTATGGCCCTTGATCGGAATTGATGGGATGACCTATTGCTTGCTTCCGGAGAGTAAATTAGTTTATTGTCCTCCACGTGGTCATATGCAGTTTGTACTGTTTTTTGACAATAAATTTATTTATTTATTTATAGAACTGAAATCTAATTTCGTTGAACAATGTGATCAATCCGGAGTTATTAGGAGTGTATTTTTCGTGAGGGAGTAAATATTGTGGTCATAGCAATAGCTGAGCTTATTCCCTGACGTGACTTCCAATATCTGAATAATGCATAAGCTGTCCTGTAAAAATTAGTGCCTGCTAATGGTAACTCAATAATTTCTTTCACAGTTGTAATTATGTAAATGAATGATAAGAAAACAAGTGGTTGAGTGTTTTGTTTGTCCTTGTGAAGTTATTGGCAAATTAATGTTCGACGGCTCAGCAGATGATGTCGAAGAAGGAATGTAACCGGGGAGTTTTCTTAAAGTTTCATGTTATCCCAATGATTAACACACATTTACAATGCAATGCTTAGCCACAGCGTTACGTTATGAAGAATAAATGTTTCTCTATGTCCACTTAATTTGAGTTTTTTGAGCAGTTTTTCAGTTGGAGTAAAGTAATAAAAATTCATCGAAATTTATATTTTATACATTATATTCAGTCATAATATGTTCCTAATTTTCTACTCTTTTTAATTTATTTGTTGAAAATGTATTATTAAAATACGATACGTTTTATGCTTGAGTGGAATTGAAGGGATGGTTCCTTACTCACTTCCATACAGTAAATGTTTAATGTTTTCCTCGTTGTTACACGCAGTTGTTACTACTATTTCAGAAATATTTTTGAATCCGCCTCTGCCTTAGGGCCCTTGATCGGAATTGATGTGATGGTCCCTTGCTTGCTTCCGGAGAGTAAATTGGTTTATTGTCCTCCACGTGGTCATACGCAGTTTGTACAGTTTTTTGACAATAAATTTATTATTATTATATAATAATAATAATTATTATTATTATTTAATGTATTAAAATTTGAAAATCTTGATAATAAATTTTTTTTTAACTTATTTGAAGAATTAGGAAAGTCATTGTTTTATGGTTCAATCTTGTTTTAGGACTTCGATGTTTTGAATTTTTTTAAATGAAGCTATATTTATAACCTCATTGTGTATCGCAGAGGAGAAGTGACGAAACGAAGTCGCAAGTGACGTAACAGGAAGTGAGGACTTGAGGGAAGTGCGTGGCGATGACGTTGAAGGAGGAGATGAGGGCGGACGGACGCCACGACGAATGAGGATAGAGGATCGTTGTGACGCTAAGCAACAGCTTTAAAGAGGACAGCGCCAACCGAGATGAGACGGCTGCTCAACACGCCAAGACAGGACGGAGGCGGGATACACACACGTATCAAACAGACGACATGATATGAATTGTGTAAAATGTTATTATTTGTTAAATAAATAATGGTAGACTTACTACCTTTCATGAACGAATAATACATATTTTTTTTTAATGAGCTCTTTTCACCTCATGTATATTATTCGTCCATAAAAGATTGTAAATATGTCATTATTTATTTAATTAGTTTATATAGTTAGNTTCACCTCATGTATATTATTCGTCCATAAAAGATTGTAAATATGTCATTATTTATTTAATTAGTTTACATAGTTAGTTTATTAATTGTATTAGTTAGTATTTATTTGTTTATTATTATTATTATTATTTTATTCTTGCATGTCTTATTTTTTGTGCCGAGGTCCAAAGTACCACGCTTCCACCTATCCACAAGATTTGGGTGAAAGATTTATACATTTCTGTGATTGTCTACATTGTTTTGTGAACCCCATCCTAGCTCGGGTTTTCCTACGGATTTTCTTCGGGTAGTGGAGGCCAGGAATGTTATAAATACTTTTGTTATTATTAATCTCGAATTTTTACTGCGCATATTATCTGCAATTCGTTTTGCAATAATAAATTTGATAACAATACATATTTATTAAATAATATCTTCTATGAATATAAAATACGTTACTTCCCTCTGGTTCTTGCTTCTTTTCCGGAGAGTAACTTTGTTTATTATCTCCCACGTGGACATACGCTTTTCGAAAAAAGATAATTTATTTAAAGAATTGGGAAAGAAGCTACTTTGGATTTTCGGGTAATTGAAGGAATTAGTCAGACTTTGATCTGGAATAGGTGAGGGAAAACCTCACCCAGTTCTGTTGAGAAGAAAATAATACCCAATTCTTTCCCGCAACCTTCTGTTGTAAAATTAGTTAATAGAATAGATTGCTTTTCGTGCAGTAGAAATTAAATAACTCTTTGCATCACTTGTGCGTTACTAAACCTGTCTCTTATACACATCTAGATGTGTATAAGAGACAGGGATGGCCCCTTGCTTGCTTCCGGAGAGTAAATTAGTTNGTCATAATACTAATGTACATCGTCCATTTCTAAATATTAAGAATATTTGACAATGGTGTCGTAAAGTTGTAATCGAAGTCCTTAGAATATCCAAGAAGATCTGGGAGTACGCCAAAAGACCCAAGATCTCTCAAACATGGGCGAAAGAGGTTGTAAAAGACATGTCCGAAATAAAAGGAATGGGGACACATTTAAACTGAGTAATACAAACATATATTGGATTCAGAAAAAAGAGAAAAAATCATGTGACACAATTTAAAGAGATATGAAGAATCAAATGAGAGAAATATTCTTGACGCCTAATACAGAAGCCAAAATGTACACCAAAAAACAGACAAACAAATAAGAGTATGCTAATATTCATACATTCAGAATCATATAAATGATAATTTTAAGAATTATAACTAGAAAATTTTTGCTTTTTCATACAACGGAGAATATATGATGAGTTCAATAATGATATGAAAATTGGGCATATACTATATTAGATAGCAATAGTTGTCATCTTCTATTTTGATGTCTAAAGAAAGACACAGAATAATTCAATATTTTATGAAGAAAACTAATTTTTTATATCGAGCAGAATTAATAATTTGTAATAATATATTAACTATGGAATCTCGTTAATATATTTACTATTTCTTTTGATATTTTGTTTCTAAATTAGAAACTTGTACATCCTAATCAGCCCTATGGAATACGACCTTGAGATTTGATCTATTCAGTGTAGCCTTGCCGGGGCAATCTCCAATGAATTTTTCACTTCAACTTTCATTTTGTGGTTGGAAAATGCGACCAGTGAGATTTCCAATCAAAATTTTCAAGCGACAATGGATAAATTTCATTAGCCAATATGAAGAATGTGATACCATCATGTTGTGATTTTTTTTATTAAAATAAAAGAAATTGATTTCTAAAAAACGTGTCCTTAGTACAGATGAGATATATCCATTCGCATCACGTCAAGAGTAAGAGAATTGTATTTTTCGAATTATAATTAAGAAAAAATTCACTGAGACAGAACAGATTTGCAAGAAATATTCTTTCGTGGCACTTAAGGAAATAATAAAAACAAAACGGGAAATTAAGGTTTTATTACGTAAATGATTCCAATACGGTCTGATAAAATTATGTATCAAATACAAATGAACTAATTAAAAAACACACTATACCAATTCTAAAAGGAGAGAAATCAATTTTAAAAGTGTAATCTTTTTTATCTTCCTTTTTTTCATTTCCTTTCCAATCTACGCGAATATGATGCTGTTACTTTCACCCTGTTCAACTCTCATGTCCGGCAAAACGACGGTTTTAATCATGTACCATATTTTCTTCGATGTCACATATCAATAATAAACTATCTATTAATTAAATATTTATTATATTTTTTTAATTCTTTGGCAATAGTCTTTCACTAATAAAACTATAACACTTAAAAGAAGATAAGTCATGTACGAACAATGTATATAATCATTATTAAATGACATTAAATAGTTAAATGATGGATAAGTTATTGACCGAGGTGTGAAGTTAGCACGTGATCTAGTATGAGCGGAGCCAAATATAAATATTAATTCTGGCCTTACTTGTCAGATTTGTAGATCAAAACTATCCTGGAATTGCAACTAGTATATAACTATGAATCAAGATTGTTATATTTTGTGAACGTGAGTCGAATTGTAATATTTTAATAATAATTAGGACACTAAGACAGTGAATCAACATTGTAATTCTAGTAGTTTAAACATTTTGGTGTTTTCTTGGGTAGAAGTTATTCATAGAGAATATTATTGAGAGAATCGTAATAATTAAAAAAACTTTTAAGGTAAAACTTTTCCCTAGTGTCATCTACGTTTATTGAAACGTTTAATGTGTCGTTTTTTGAGATTTGGAGAATGTTCAAGGGACGCGTTCCAAATTTTTTTAATATTCCCTCGTTCGCCATTAACAAGGACGAGAAGCTGTGACGCCGCGCGGTCTTAACGACGCCAGCAGAATATTTTAAAACTGCTACATGTTAAAAATGTAATTTTGTGCTGTTTTTCCTCATCAGGAATATTACATTTTGTGAGGCGGGTGGACGTGTGTCGTGTGCCCGCAGCGCATTTTCCGGGAGCTTATCCTAAAATTAGGAGCCACGCAGTCGCACGGAACCGACGCAGCGGCGAGTGCAAACTTACTAAAACGCCCGACAACCTGTGAGGCATCTTCACCGGATGGTATGCATCACCGCTCGAGGGAGCAGAGGAGAGATGAGAGAGAGAGAGAGTTGTGCGCGGGTGTAGTAATTGTGAACTTCAGGACATTATTCAGGAGTGTACATCTTTGAACATTCAATGTCTGGGTGTTTTCGTTAACACTCCAATTTGTATATAGTGTAAATAGTAATATTTGTAATAAATTACTAATGTATACAGTCTCAAGTTCTAGTATTTTTCTAGTTTCCGGGGGTGTAACTAGTGGTGGCAGCGAAGACGGATCGATAGCTAGGAATTGACTCAATTAGTTATCGGAAAGTAATTGAATTAAAGCCATCGTGGGGTAACTGCAGCGTTTCGGAGTAAAATTCGCAGTGAGATATCTGCGCGTCAGATCGCGACGCTGCACCACGTTACTGAAGCAAACTGCGAAAGTTGGTTTCAAAGATAAAACAAGATGACACTCCCATTTCGTGTCAAAGTTTTGGAGGAAATGTTTTGCTCGAAGTGAAATTGTTTGGAAGACATCCAAGGACCCAGGAAAATAAAGTGAAGTCGAAGTTGTTTAATTAAGTGTTCGTATATTTTATTCTTCCCAAATTACAAGATTAACAGATCCTGTAAGTAATGTAACTACGTAATATTTCAAAAGTTATACCGTCATTCCATAGCAAGAATTATTCTCTCAAATTCCACTAAAATTAATGTCCATTACTATACTATGTCTGTGTAGTATAGTTAATGTTTTTTTAAAACATATTGTGTGTTTGTATTTATGCTTATATCTTGCAATTATACTCCTCAGAGAATTCCTGCTTCATAGAAATAAAAGAAAGCGCACTTGACGTATCGGTGTAGAAATTAAAAGGGATTTTCTTATAAATTGTTCCAAGTGCAGAGAAAATTAAGGCTAGGATGGATTTGACGCAAGAGCATTAATGAAATAATAATTTTTTGGTTTTATGAAAGATGCTAAGTGAAGAAAGTATCTCTGGTGATGAAGATTATCGATGTGTCCGCCAGAGATCAGTGGTGGCATTATACGAGTACATGACAATTAATTTTACACTGATTTGTCGGTTGATTGCGCACAGGAAAATATAGGCATGAAACATTCAAAATAATCGGATAGAGACGAATTTTATGTAGTGACTAGGCTCTAGCCTTAATGTGACTATCATTGTAATAATTAATCTCTAATATAGAATTATTTTAATACTTACGATATATCAACTATAATTTCCGAATAATTTCAAGATTGATAATAGTACTAATTCGTGAAATAAATTTTCGTATCGTATTCAATACAAATTTTTTGATATTCTGTTGATGTTAAAACGTGTAGGTAACTATTTCATATTTATCTTAGAGGTGTGCTGAAATGTTAAATCCAATTATATTAAAAATGAAATATTTTCGAGCTCTTGTTCGAAATTTATGGGATGGTCTTTTGCACGCTTCCTGAGAATTAATAAATTTGTCTTCCAAGTGGTCATAGGTTTTTAAGGTCTTTTTGGTCAATAAACTTATTATCGACTCGTCATGAAACTAAAGATACGTCAGCAAAATGGAAAAAAAGTTTGACCGCAGGTAGTTTGAGTTTATCTCCATGAAACTATTAACACAATCTGTTTTTTACCAGTTAGGGCACTTACATTAAGTTAAGCGTGTGATAAATTAGATAAATAATTTGCTTTCTTTATAGAGAACGACCGGTAAGTCAACCGTAACGGAAAACCTCACGTGTCCGATCATGCAAGGCTCCGTGACATTGCAGTTTGTTTAGTACTAATATTTTACCATTTAGGGATTATTGGTATTTGAGAGGAGCGTTTGTTTACTTGTGTCAAAAACAAAAATCAACTCAATATTAGGAACAATTAAGATAAAAATCCAATTGAGGAAAAATCGAAGAAAAAGACACTGATAGAAGATTTTATAATTGTATCAGTTTTCTTTCAACTATTCTTGAAATTAACAAGTTTGATCAGAAAAAAAAATTTTTTTGATGCCAATAAATAAATTCTTATCAGGAGATAATTTGGACGTTTGAAAGAACGCTTTATTTTTCAAAGCAAAGCCGATGGAAGAAGAACTGATGTATAAATGAAGAAAGCTTTAACTGGATTCCAAGAGGTTTAAGGAGGAACACACGAGAGCTTTTTCTTGTTGCAGAAACAAAACAGAGAAACAAGTCGACCGGAAAGAAGAGATGCGTCTGTACAGAAGGTTACACTTCACGTCAATTCGGTTCATGGAAATATTATGTGTTTTCCGAAATGGTCTTTTCATTTATTTACTGAAGTGTTTTTCTTATGAATGTAAAAAATTAGGCAGATAGAATTTTTCTATTAATAATTCGTGCGTTAATCATGTAATACCAATTCAGTTAATCGCATCTTAGAGCTTGGGCTTCAACATGTTTTCGAATATAATATTTTTCATACTCATTACTGAATCAATCTTCATAGTTTTGTTACAGTATGTCCGAAGTAACCTATGTATAACCCACGCCTTCATACGCAAGATACAAATCAGGTTACAAATTTAAGCAGTTGGAAGAATTTTTCCTTACTGGACCTCACTGTGAAGGTAATTGTAAGATACGCTGACGCCTTTATTTACAGCCCGATTCGCTCGAATCCCGGGTTCTATTCCCGGAGGGGTAAGTAAAATTGTAGCTTTGCACGTTAATGTCCCAGTTCATATAGCTGTGACTACTGAAAAATGAAACTTCCTTCTTCTATACACCTCCTCCTGTTCCTAGTATTAATAACTCTTTACTATTACTAACCACTCCTACAGACACCTCCACATAGGTCAAGTTGTTGATAAACCCACCTCACCGGTTTACAATAACTCCTACCACCACCCAACTCCTACCTCCTATCGCTCCATGTTGATAAGCTCCAAAAAGCATGCTAGATTTCCCATTAAAAATACTACAATGTAAAAATTGGGAACTTGAAGGGGAATTGATTCTTGCTAAATTTGTAAATACTTAGATAACTAAATAACTTATCTTATACAAATTGAGGGTAATTGTTTTTTTGTTTTTTTCAAAAATAATTTTAAACTCTCAATCTCACATTCCGTAATTACACTTATGGCGTTGTAAAAAATATGACTTTCACAAAACACATAATATTCCACTTACTTTACGAGTAAGTGAGGGTGTTGTGGCTCTTATTTTGATTTTTTCTCGTTCATGTAAAAAAATACATTACAAAATCTACCACACTTTTAATTTTTTACGGTCTTAGTTAGGAAACAAAATTATTATATATTTATATATTATTCTTATTTTTATATATTAGAACTCGAGTTTACCCGATGACACTCCTGTCAGGTTCCAGATTTTGTGGTCAGGTGAAATTGAATGGCAAATCAAATAACACATTCCTCAAAACAAACATTTTGAACATAAACGCAGGATGGTCAACAGTGAATTGAAAGCGTGTTTGAGTAAACGAAAGGAGAATAAATAAAACACAGATTCAATATGTACGCCGAGAAATTAAACAACGCAAAGTTCAAGCTACTCTCATAATCTGAGAAAACATAATAATATTTTGGTATCAATATCAGTTATATTCTTCAGTATTTCCTCTATCCATAAGTAATGTTTGTTTCTCCCCGGATGTGTTTACTCAATTTCTCTTTTATACGATGCAGTCTAACGTTACCATACGTCGTGAGTGCAAGTGAGGTTGTTCATGTTCCGTCACTTACCTTCATGTATGTGTAGGCGCGACTCTCCTTCGGCTGCGAGCGGCAAAGGCGTTTTGTGACGGGAGGCTCTTGTCTCTTGCTACTAGGAGGTGGCTCCCCTTCGAACCATCGCTCCAGCCCCTGCGCGATCTGCAACCCATCAACACACCGGTGCTATGCGGAAAGTTGATACCAGTAAAATAAAACAACACCATTTACAGACACTATTTAAGGAATTGCGTCTGTGTGACTAGGCTGAAGTACCACTCAAAATGTTTTAAATGATAGTTTGAACCATTAATAATCCAGTGGTAATAAATTTTCATACCATTGAAGCGTAAAATTTTGAATTATTTTTCTTTCAATTACTATGCATTTATATGGAGAAACTTTCGCGGGCTAATGTTTTTTNATCTGTGGAAAATACTGTTCTATCGGTAATGGCAGCCGCATCACGTGACGGAAGACAATGCGACCCTTGTCAAAGGAGTCAAACGACAGTCTAAATTAATTATCGAGTTTTAAAATCATAAAATAATTGCTCTCATCCAATATAAAAAAATCCGTAGAATTAAGTATCAAATAACAAGAACTACTTTGGTGAATATTTTCAAGTTCCGTGAAGTTGCCAACTTGACTTCAGTCAACGCGCATATAATACTTTAAGAGATTCATAACATACAAATTACATAACGTTTCGACCTCAGTTCCAAGCAGTGATATCAACTATATAAACTGGATGCACAACTCCCATGTTGAAAGTTCTTTCGGAGCGTGACGCCTAATATTCAGTAGGTTGGCGAACCTGGAGCATATGTCTGTCTAACACGTCGAGTTAAATACAAAAAGTTGATCTACTAGGTCATGCAATAAGTTGATCATCGCTTCGCTTAATTCAAAAGGAACCAATAGTAGATTAGGATAGGATAACAAGGGACTACAATACGTTCACCGACGTCACAGTCTTGCCAAACGTAAGTGCCTCTTTCATTTTTCTATAGAGCTCACTGGTTTCAGGTCATCATCAGATGTTCCATACGAGTAACTATAGTGTATAGCGTGAAAAATACATGGTTTAAACCTGTTAGAAGTATGATAGAAATTATAACAGGACATTGCGATATGCAATATTATTTATGGAAAAGAGATTGTGCTGCAGAATCAATCTGTATGTGTAAAGATGGTGAGAAAAAAGTGGAACATATATTGTTCGATTGCAAATTATTTAATATTGAAAGAAGGGAATGGTATATAAACCTCAAGAACGAAGGGGTATATGTTTGGTCGAACTGGAGTAAATTGATTCAAAATAAAGATGTTTACGACGCGACAACAGAATATATGGAACAAATAACAACTTTGCGGATGATAAAAGATAGATAGTAGACTCGTACGTACCTCCATGTTTGTTAGGGTATGAAACTTACATAAAGAAGGCAAAATGGAACGGCGCAGACATCGGGCTAATTGAGGAACAAATAAAGAATAAAATACGTGACAAAAAGGAGACAGGAAAATAAAATATTATCGAAACAAACCACTCTTAATGGCAAGACTGCCACGACACAGGGAAAAATAATATAAATATATTCGAGTAACAATGAAAATAAATGAAAACACTACGTTAGTCAAAAAATAGTGTCAATCAAATATAAGTTACATTCATAAAATAATACAACATACATATATACAAAAAATAATTAAATTATTCTAACATAGTCAAAAAAGTATATTTTTACACATTCAAGAACATTTCAAAAGTTAAAAATTCATTGTCATTTAAATGGAACATCTGATGAAAAGTAATGCTTTAATTTGTGAAAGTGTTCTTTTAATACACTGACTGTTGAGTGAATGGCGTCGTTTTATTTTACTATCATCATCATGATAAATTTGTCTATGCGGAAAGTCTTTAAACTTCCGTTTCAACACCTTTGATTTTTTTTAAATGTGTAGTTGACAACGAATCTCTAAAGCAATATAAGTGACTAATGAATATTATATTCAGTATGAAAATAATGTCTTCGAATGTAAAGTTTTACTTCCTTTCTAGAAGAACTTTTCACGTAACTAACACAAATATCCTGAGGAAACGTTTCGCGTTTTCGTATTCAGATTCAACTAATTTTCGTAGAATTAATTTTGTAATAAAGATAAAATTATCACCTAAATTGAAATAAATGAATTGGGAAAGAGATAATTTACGACAATGCATTAATAAACAAGAGGTTAAGTTACGAAAAAAAATCACAGACATGCGAGTTATGTGTAGAATGTGAAATTCATATAGAGTAAGAATGTGAACAATAAAATTCGAATAGAATTTCACACAAAAATTTATTCGATTGTTAGCGTCTCGTAAATATTCGATTCTGTATAGATCGATCAGGGACTGGAGCAATTTGCCTGCGGATGTCGTGGAAGCGCTATCGGGCTCAGCAACCTGTCTCTTAAATTACAAAAACGCTCTACGAAAAGGGAAGCAGACAAATTAAAAGGGTTATAGAAGTTCGGGAAGAATGGGTACGTTAGTGTAGATGTGAAGCAAGTGGAGTGATAGTGGGTAGTGAAGTGATACGAGGGAAATAAGTGATTCAGAAAAAAGGTGGGAAGGGAAATGTGAAGTGAAGAGCACGAAAGGGGTAAATCGAGTGTTTGGGTCATCAGTGAAATAAAATGTGCGATAAGGTTTTTAAATCAATTATTTAGATGTTTCAGAGTAAAATATTTTTATATATAATACTTTAGTATTAGTTGAATCATATAGTTTAATGATTTATTTAACAATTTTGGATTTCAGTGCTATGTGATATGTACTTTTGTATTGTATTTCCTTGTATACTGCCACCGGGTAAGATCTGCCCATTTGCANTGCCCATTTGCAGAAAATAAATATATTATTATTATTTACCCACTGCTACATACTTTCATATTCTCTTTGTTGAAATTCACATTTAATATTCAAGTGTGTGGTGTCCATAAACGTTCTTCTCTGACATCAACTTGCGGTAATTTTTTCTCTTTTATGTGCGATATCCGACTGCATGACTGAGACGATTCACGGGTTCTACACACATCATATCAGTACAATCGAAAATTATATCTATACTACCTGATTACCCGGCGTTGCTCCGGATATTTCTTAGACTAATCATCTTTTACTATTTATTTCGAATTAATAATAATACAAATTTAATACAAAACTTGACTGCATAAACTGCACCGCACCGGACGAATGTTCGCTTCCAACGTATGATGTGGCTGCACTGTTACATTCAAATTCTTGTAAAATTTAAACTAAATTGTCGAAATTTTACGATATTAAGACTTTTTCGTATTTGTTAAATGCAGTAAACAAATAATCCAATAAATTTAATGATGACTGAATAAAGTTAATTTGATGATGACTGAATTTTTCCTTCTCAAATTACTCTCTTAAATTGAAGTATTTTTACACTTCGATTTTTAATAACATTCTATCGATTATTTAAGTTAATTTTTGTAGATAGAAATATGCTGTCGCGGACTTTTTTTGTAGAACTCTACGAGGCAAATAATATTGTCATTTATAGTTGTCATCTATCTCTAACCATTTAGGCAGCGGAAGCAAAAAATATAACTCTTATTTTCTTGGATTGTATCGACATTTATTTAAAACAAACATTTCTATTTTCTTATCACACATTAGAAAAATAAAATTTAACCTATGTTCATCCTGGACATCTAAACTATCTCCTTTCCTTTCATCACGGTCGTTTCAATGGTTTAGTCGTGATTCAGTAGCAAACAGACAGACACGCTTTCGCGTTACGCATTTATATATTACTGTAGATTATTACTTCAAAGAATGTAAATGAATTCGTTTATTAAAACGGCATATAATACAACAACCGGGGATCCATAGAGGAACCTCATCGCGGCGCCTCATGAAAGTATATCTTGAGAGATACGCATGAAAACATCTAAAAAAACGTAAATAGTTCTGACACGACTTCATTCATGTCAGCAAACGATGTCATCACACTTCAAAATAACTCGGATAGAATTATTTCAGATGTTTGAACATTTTTCCCTGTCTAAATAATGTTTAAAATAAGTATGGTTCCCCCGATTTATTGTTACCAAGATACATAGTGTTTCCCGTAACATTCTCTAAATAATTCCAAATTAAATTATTCGTGAGATTGCAACTTCGCCAACTACCCAATGAGACCCTCTGTCTTTTCTACTCTTCTTGGTCATAACTTTATCTCCGTTCTCGGGCAGGTTCACCAATAAGTTTCTCTTAAAGCATAGTCCATATAATATGTCTCAATATTACCCATTTATGGATAACCATACTTTATCATCGTTCTCTTTCCAAGGAAAGGAAATATATTTCAACTCAACAAACTCAATATTTGCGAAGATGTTTCATAAAATCCCTCAAAACTCCTTTACGATCGGAAGCAGCCATCACTCGCCCGTGGCGTCAGGGAAATTGATGTTCGATGAAGGAGACCACGTCTCCTACCGCAAACGCAGATGCGCTGCTCAGAGGAGAAAGTAAACTCTCGTCATTTCCACGCTCTCTCAGATATTCCGAAGAATACTGTGCTCATGAAAAATATTTCGTGGTCAAAATTTCTTAGAATACGAGTATATTGTAATACAGCGCTATCCAACTTATCTTAGTTCACGATCTATTTTCTATACCCTATCGATTTATTGGACCGGACGGGATGCGATTTGAGCAAATGTTGCCCGAAAATAAAATAAAGGTCATGTTTAATTATTTGTAACACGATATTTTAATTATCATTTACAAGTTGATATTATTTCAAGCTGGAAAAATTAAAAAGTGTGTTTTGTATTGTTTTAAATATTTGTAACATTAAGTATTATAATAAACCTTTTCCCTATCGTAATATATGGCAGAGTAATTACCAATACAATTTTCAATTTTTTCTAACCGGACATGCACCGCCAAACATGAATTCTTACGGCATAGATGTAAGACAAAAAATTGTGCTCCGTAACGTTTGATGTAAAATATACTTTAACTCGCGAACCGGAAAAAATTTGTGGTTGCCAGTAGGACAGCGCTAATGTACTACAGCCTGAATACTCGGGTGTTCACCGGACTTTTTCCATTAACAATAAGAAATACTAATATTATACAACGGAACGATACATTCCAGGGTTGGTCATCAATAAAAGATTATTTTTACAACGCCAACGTTTCGGCAATTTTTATTTTTGTTTTTGACCTACATAAGGAAGGTTGTAGAGATGTAGTGGGTTGTATTAAGAGATTATGACTGGTGGTAATTTTTGATGGTGCGGTTCCATATCATACAGCGCTGATGAAGACAAAATAAATTGCCAAAATGTTGACGTTGTAAAACGAATTTTTTATTGATATAATACTTTATATATATATATATATATATATATATATATATATATATATATATATATATATANNATATATATATATATGTATGTTAAGATCAACATCATAATAGTACTAATTAATATTTATCACTCGCTTCACTTTCTAAGTTAATGATATGAATTATTGATTCTGTTATTTTCCGTGAATATATAAAGCAATACCAAAATTAAACAAAAGGTCGAATTCTAGCAGACTGTAAACATGACGGGGTACTTTAGTTGCATTAAGTTTTTGTGAAAAAAAAACGACATCCATTGGAATCCATTCTAAATTGTCAGCACTATGTAGGAAACAGAAAACAGATATGGGGAAATACTCCTTTGTGAATAGTACCATTGTAGACATGAATAACTTACCTGCAACAACACTTACGAAATGTTTCCGCAACCGTCTTCTTGCGTCTTCGAAATAGGAGCATATGTGAAGTGTAGTGTAGTGAGGTGAATGGAGACAAAGGGTATAAAAAATGCTCAGAGCGAATAGAACTGCAGTGCAATGTAGTGCAGTGTAGTGTAGTGTAGTGATGTGAAGTGTGCGTGACTGTTCACAGCAATCCCGTTTTTGCATTATTTTTTAAAGTCATTAATTTCTGTTAATTATATCATTGCAATTAATTTAACATTAAAGTTATAGGAGGAGTAATGGTACATGTGTGTATATTGAAGCGTGCTTGTACTTATGAGTGTATGTCTGTATCTGTTTGTAGTAAAAATGTGTTTCTGTACGTGCGGACATAATTTAATTTTTTAATTTCTTAGGTGTATTATCCTTCTCGCTTATTGTGTACTAATTTTCTAAACATTTTATTTCGTGTGTGTGTATTTTATAGATACTTGGGCGAAGATTTTTTTTCCACATTATCGTATTATGTATATTCTTATTATGTCTATTATGTTTTCCATCTGTCACCGAACATTGCTCACTTGCAGATTAATAAATTATTATCATTATTATTATGAGATGGGAATTAGTGTAACATATGGCGTTTTCCATTTCCTGCTCTGTGTACGCACTAGAACCGGACGAATACGTCATTGCTCCGCAACTCCACAGGGAGAGTGTAGCAAGTAAATGGAATATCGTAGCTGCATGATTCGTGCATGGAAATAATTAGCCTGACGAAACTACAATAATTGAATAATAACAAATAAGAATTAGTTATATATGAAGAAAATACCCCTTTCGTACACATGTATAGATAATACAAAATATATTCATCATTATCAACATCTTAAAATCGGATTAACAAAACAAAATCCATCATCTGAATAATTCTTTCTCTTTAGGAAAGGTCTAATTCGACGTACAACGTTTCATCTGAGGTGCTTTCAGACAAAGATAATACTTGCAATAAACTCATAGGATTCATTAAGGACGCATTAATCACAGGTCTACCTAACATCAACGACCCTTTAACAGAATACGTTCAAACGAAAATAAATGTAGATACCATGAGACGATTTATCGACATCAAAATGTGATTAACCCTACAGTAGTCGCACGGATTGACAACAGTCATCCACGCGAACTAATCAAATACTTTTTCTGAATGTTTTCGTGGCAACAAAGCGTGCGTTCAGATGAGTGAACTTCGACATCCGTTGATTGCACCTGTTTGCATCTGTTTGCATCTCTTTGCATCTGTTGCATCTGTTTGTACCTGTTTGCGTCTGTTTGTACCTGTTTGCATCTGTTAGGATCTGTTGCAATGGTAGTGTAGAAATGGTATCCCACACGTTTTCTTGGAATTCTGTAACAACTTGTTTCGGAAGTCATGCGTCATCCACCCGACTTATTCTGTATTTTAATATTTTTGCAAAGTGTATTTTATGAACAACTTAAGTATACAAATTGAATTTACAGTTGGAAAGCAGATATTTCCTTCGTCATTCATGAAAAGTAAAAAATATAATTGCTACCTTAAAAATGGACAACATACGACATCACGCGACCACGGAGACTCCATTCCGAATCGACCAATTGATTGTTGTAAATTATTTAACGGGAAATTTGCAATTGAAAAATTCGATTGGAGATATTTTAAAGATTCTTATTTATTAAACAATGTTTTTTCCCCTTCAATTTCTACATTGGCAGTGTATGACGAGTGTTATCCACACGGCCCCTCACGATGCATTCGTAAGCGCGACCACTGCAGGGTAAAGTCAATACACGTCGTCCTCGGCTGAAGGATTTTGAGCAGCATGGGAACTCGCTCATCCCACGCCGCTGCATTTCCTAAGCATCACGTCAGAGGCAGATGCACGCAGCGCTGCGGCGGAGAAGCCAGGAAGCTCGAAAGCGAACTAATCTCCGCCGGAAGACCTTCTCTAGAGCGCGTGAAGCAGGAAACGTGTCCTCAGGGGCGGAAGAGACCCAGCTCACACGGTCGCACGGGATATTACGAAGGAACAACGAGGTATACGAAATGTAGGATATACACTCACACGATATTCTAGATGCTAGAGAACTGGGATGTCAAAGAAAACATATTAATTCATGTGTGCTTCCAAATCGACGGTTATAAAACTTTTACTGTTTTATTGCTTCCAAAATTCCAAGAAACAATTGATTTCCGTAAAATAACTTTTAAAAAAAATTACTTCATGACCCTGCCTCAAACAGAGTCAATACAGGGTTTGTACACTCTACATGCATTTCTTAGTCTTTTTTACGTACAAACATAATTTTTATTTCGTTACCTATCGATCACAAACCATTTTTCTTCAACAATTTCTCTACACGTCATGCAAACACATACTTTTATCGAAGAAATTCAAAAATATAACGTTCTTCTTTTCCGTTTCTATTATTTTTTGTAAATTTTTTGTAAATTTATCTATCATGTCTATTATCATGTATTCTTCGAGAAACTCGCCTCTCCTTCCCAAACAAGCAGCATTCCCATAATAGATGTTCTACCGTTTCTTTGTCAATTTGGGCTCTAATGACCTCGATGTTGACGAGCCCTAAAGCCCCAAACAAACAAAAAACATAAAACAAAAATCTTTGTCCATTTTACACTTACACTTCCCTGTATTCAGTTTCCCTATCTTTTTTTAAATATTCATAGAAACCTCCATGTCTCGTAAGAATTTGCGTCATCTTTGGGGAAGGATCGAATCACTTCTTTCTCTTTACTGCATAGCGAACGTATGGTATAAATTTCAAAAGCTCTCTACCTTCTCCTTCCTTCTTCCATCTTAACTGCATCTGAATAACAATCATTTCACAATTTTCAATTTAAACTTATCTCCTTTTTAATCACCTAAAATAACAACCAATTTTACTTTCGATCGATGGGGGCGGTAAGGGATGGTGTTTAGCAAAATGTAACTTTTTCTAACTCACAACTTCCGAGTACCTACTCGCGGGGGAGTGTTTCCAACGTCAACAGCCTTTAGGTGAAAATTGCGACGAGCCGGGACTTGAACCCGGGACCTCCTGTTCTGGCCACAGGTGAGCTATACACTGCACCACCCGTCGCGATTCCCAGGTTTATACGCAACTTCAACCTGGTCTCATTTGGTGAACCTGGGTTTAAACACACCTCATGTTCTGTAATTTCCATGTACAATTATGGTCTTTCGAACTCGAACCTCATCCATACGTGTACTAGGAATTTCACCTAAAATTTCTGTACAGTTGTGTTCCCAAACGTTTGATGACGAATTTGAGATACAGTGTACTAGAACTCACGAGCTGCAAGGGAAGAATGGCGGGTCGCCGGTTCGGGATTAAATAATGACATCTCAAAATTGAGGTATAATGTAATAATAATCAAAATAATATTCAAAATGAAAATTAAAAGATATTTTATATTTAATTTGCAAACAACGGTTCGAGTCTTCTTCAGTTTTACGTATTTTAACTCATTTGATTTTGGAAAATATTATACATTGTAAATATTGACTTAATATAATAATGAGAAAAAATTAACGATAATTTTTACTTAGGGTACACAAAATGAGGGAGATGAAACAGCAATTTTGATAATAATAGTTTTATATTACAAAAACTACTATGCATTTTTTAAATACCTGAAATGTTTTCTTTATTTTATTTCACTAGTTATGTATCAACTATTACATTAAGAATACTTCTCAATTAATAATTGACCATACTGATGATTTACTCTTATTATTATTCTACATTATTTATAATAGTACTATATTTTTCGTAGTTAAAATACTACAGGTACTTGGCACAGTTCTACTCATTATCTCTGAAACCTTTCGAGACCGGGTTTTTTCGTCTGCGTATTTTGATCGGAATTGATGAGATGGTTCCTTGCATGTTTCCGGGTTGTTCTGCTTGTTGTCCGTTAGGTTATCATTCGCAATATTTTGTCGGCTTTTTGGCATTCAGTTTAAATACCATTCTGTGCAGTGTGCATAATCTATAAAGAATGCATTAACTTTCCTTTTACGATCCGTGCATTGAATATGAAAAAAAATATCAGTCTATTTCAGTGATAATTCAAGAAGGGATATTTACTCAAAAAATTATAACTTGATGCGAGTGAATTCTGGAAATCTAAAATAATATAAAAATGAAATGTTTCCAGTACATATACACGCCGTTGTGACTGTACGAAGAAAATAAACGTGACAGAAGATTACGCAAACGTGTCAAATTCATGAATTGGTGGGTTTGAGGCATGTCTTTCGACAGAAGTTCTTTGAAACGCTAATACATTGCGGGTTGCATAAGCCTACCTGCGATTGCTGCCACAGGGGCCCCGCGGCGCCAGGAGCGTGGCGTTGAGGAAGGTCCAGGAAGACGGCGAGACGGGAATGGTTGCGAGGGTCGCTGTCCACATCAACGTCGAGCAGAGGAGTTCCGCTGAACCTCAATAGGCGCGCCACCAGCGCAGTGAGGTCGGGTGCTGGGCCTCCCGGAGGTAGATACCCGCCTAGCGACGATAACAGCTCCAGCACTGGAAAAAAAGATTAACTTTATTTTTTTAATTGTAAACTGTATATGACCCCATGGGGGATAACAGACTATGTTACTCTCCGGAAACAAAATAAGGGACCATCCCATCAATTCCAAACAAGCACTCAAGTCAGTAGTGTATTTAATATGTATTTAAAAAATTGTTCAATAAATGCATATTGTTATCCATCTCTTATTCCAAAATGAAACGTAGATATGTGAAGTAAACATTCGAGAATAATACGAACAACATATTAATGACATTCCATCCATGTAAAATCCGCCACTACCCGGAAAACCTGAGAAAATCCGGGTCATGATGGTGCTACAGAGATAATGAAAACAACGTGCCAAGGTTGCGTACTGTTAGAAATATTTGATTATAAATAAAAAGGATAAAAAACCAGTACGTCATGCAAAAAGGAATTCAATCAATATCCAGAGTACTTCAACAATTGCGTGATAACGTATAACAGGAATTAAGATCACTTGCATCGTCCGAAGTCACGTGGAAAACAATATTTACTGGGAAATTGAAACTCTCATTAACTTCTTTTCAGTAAATTCTGTAATATTATACGAACAATAGCACATTAGAAAGCGTTTAACAGCGGATTTGAAGAGATTCAATTTAATTAAACTTTTTATGCTTTTGGGAAACTCGTATTTTCATATTTCTCAGTTCGTAATCGAACTGATTTAAGAAGTCAATTTTTTCGTAAACAAGAACGTAATAAGTATTAGTATTACTCTTTGTGTAAAATTCCCAAAAAAATTAAATTAATAATAGTATACAATAATTATAGAGCTTCTTTAGGAAGCTTGTATCGGTATTATTGTCATGAATACACCTAGCATCCAAAAATGAGGTCGCAAAGCCAGAGGAAGTAGGTTAGTGGGTAATGACTAATGACTGATGAAGACATCGCGAAACTAAGTATATAATCGGGTGAGTAGTGGACTCGAGGCAGAAGGACTCAACAGCTGCGTGGGCGTTGCAACTTATGTGACACCCCAGCACTCTCACCGCTGATTCCCGAACCAGTTCGGAAGCTGGAAGGACCCGACACTGTCGAGATCTACACTGGGACGTCGTGACCGCCACCTATTTATCTCTGGCTACTGCCACCTGCGGCCACGGAGCGTTGTAAGTACTCATAAATGTGTCATACAGGCTATGGGTTTCACTAGCCTCTTCACTCCTGCCTAAACCTAAACCATCCATTTTCTCCACCCACGTCGTCCTCCGTGGATTCAGTCGGCCAACCAGATAAGAACCACGACATTATCAATTCTTAATGAATTAGTAACGAAGAGTGATGGGTTAGCAGTTATCATTACAGACGAAGTAATGATAACAAATTAATGACGAGCGACGTTTTTTAAATTCAATTTCAATCGGCTTTCGTATATTTTACGACTGATCAAAAAACGATTACTAGTACCCAGAAAGTAATGAAAACTCATATGAAAAATTGTGGAAAGGTTATGTATTTTATTTCTCAATCTATTATTGCTATAATACACAGACCTAACGATCGTTATTTATAAAATATTAAAAAATAAACTAACAAAAATTAAGGAAACGGTACCATTGACCAAAGAGTTCCAAAAATAAATAATTAAAAGGAAGTAACAGCGACGTATGAACTAATATATTTATTCTGAGTTTTTAAAGATGGCTAGCCACATGTCTTTCATAATGGGTTTGAGCCAATCACTTCCAAGGGACGTAGAAGGGCAGCGCTGGTCGTTCATTAAGGTTCGTGTTTAATCTATGACGTCACATTACCCTAGCGAACGTCGCCTGAATTAAATAGCGATTACACGATTTATGTCTTGACGGCAAACCCGACATATCGCTATACGTCTTCCAACTAAATCAACTCACCCAACTAAACCATAATTCTCATTTTGTTCCTATTAATAATATCGAACAGGAAGTAGGTTAATACTCGTGCTACTCTGGTAAAATATGTCACAATCATTAAAACCACAAAAGATAAGCGAGATGCACCCATTGTAATTGTAATAGTCAGAAAACGTAACAGTTTGCAAGGTTTGAATTGCAATTGACTTCCACAGAACCTCTAGGAGAAAGGGTTTTGAAAATGTAGAAATAAAATAGAGCCCTATTGAATTCAAACAATATTATAGTCTTCAACCAATCCCCCTCTCCAGATACCTCGTATATAAAATTTAGGTTTTGGCCGATGTTTTTCTATTGAAAATTTAATTACGAAACAATTTAACTTTTTGCGGTTACATGGTATTGGCAATACTAACAACATTGGTATGTTTCCGTCCCCATTTTAAAATATTTTGAGGTTTCATACGTTTGTCTACTTGTACTTTTGTAGTAGACAGACAGTAAATAGAAGATACGAAATATTTCATTCACTAAGCTTCAAGATCTTGACTTTTTATTCACGCAATAGCAATTGAAAGTAAGTAATATAGTCTTTGTTATACACAATCTACTTTCACGTATTAAAAAAATAAAAATTATTCCTCCTTCGTAATAAAACCATATTAGTTCGCGATTTAATCAAAAAATACATGTTCCGTCAATGTTATAAAAATTGTTTGAAAAATCCAGAAACCAACGTACATACTAGATTCATACATTGATACATACATTCACACATACTTATAATTACTGTTTACTTAATAATACAGAATACTGCAAATAATGTGTCAACTCTCACATCGGTTAAACATTTATTACATGCTACCAAAATACTTCATTATCTGGATTACATTTCGCTTCGCTTCCCCGTGCGTCGTGGGTTTACGTAAGTGATAAATTGTCTTGTTTTATTTCAACTATGTGTTTGGCAGTATGGTGCAAAGTGTCACAAAACCTTTCCATTCCCTTTCAAATCTGTGATTGCGGTACTAAAAAAATATTACGCCAAAACATATCTCATGTTCGTAATTAGATTCTTTGAAAAGGATATTCTAAAACATAACGCACGATTTATTGCTCGCAGTTATATTAAGGTTATGGAGTAAGAGACGCAATATATTTTCCTTTAATGTTCCAGAAGATGTGTGATTTTATGACACATCATCCCCATTTATGTCCTGTATTTTAGAGTCATTCACGGCACATGACATTTGTGACACTCGTCTACCTTATAATCCTCGATGTTGCGCATGGGACGGGACTCTCCGGCATTTCAAATCCCCGGACTCGACGCATCAACGTGTCATAAAAGTTTTTTCATTCCACGTGTACGTAACATTTTCGAAGTGCTGTCATAGCTCGTATTTGAAGCAACGTATACGTCGTGATACATGTTGTACAATAAACATTTTCTTCGCGTATGATACACGTTATATGTTCTTCTACAAAAATTATGAGGCAAATGAATCTTTAAGGTATTACAAATTCATACACATAACCATCTGGCACATTTAAAAAATGTATTTACGCGGGTTAAAGTAAAGTCATTCCATCAAAAATGTTTGAATTAATGAGTACTTAAAACTGTGATACATTAAAATTTTTAATATAAGTTAAATAATGTAGCCATTATATCAGAGTGATTTCTGGAAAAATTATGCTGCTCAAATTGGCGACTTTAGTGTTATTTAATAGTTACGATTATTAAACAGTATACCTATAATAATACGTACTTTTATTGTTTCATTAAGTACATATTTGTTGATATTGTGTTAGTTTTATAACACGTGCCGAAGTAATTTTATTGTTAGGTGTAAAGTGCTGAAACATAAAATCAGTCTCTGTCTTTGGACACTTGATCGGAATTGATGCTATGGTCTCTTGCGTGCTTACGGAGAGTAAATTAAGTTTTTTGTTCTCCACGAGGTTTCTTGACAATAAATTTACTTTATCTTATAATTTTATAGAACTCCTTATGAGATTAATAACGGAGTCAGATACAAAACGGACGACGGGAAATGGAACGCAAATTTCAAACTATTGTTGATACAGACAAAAAATAAATTCTGTAATTTCGGTCCTTTTCTTTGGATCTCATAAAAATATAGAAGTTTAAACTGTTATTATATGTTTTAAATTTTATTGAAACAGTATTGTCAATATATTGTACGAAAGCGTTTATTAAATCTAGGTAAGAATCTTCTTTCTTTTTTTTTTTATGAAATGGAACCAAAAATAAGATTAAATTCGTCACTAATTATACCCTTTTTATTTATTAATAAATGGGGGTGTAAGTAATGAACTAATATAGCAACTAACATCACAATTACATGAATCATCTGTTTTTAGAATCAGTATAGAAAGAAAATATTGATTTCTTCCTGGTCGTTGATTGAAGCAGAGAACCGTACCAATGTCCTCCGAAATGGGGCGCGGTCGCATTGCAAGGCGGTACGAGAGTCCCTATTCCACAGCAGTTAAACACAGAAGCTGTAGTTCTCCAACTCCCATCTGCTTGAGTATCGGAGCCTCGTAAAAACTCCGGCGAACTCCCGCCGCCATCTCGTCCTCTGAAAGCTGAGTTGGTTGGTGTACTGCATTTCGACCCCCCCTCCCCTATCACCATCCACCCCCACCACCCCCACCTGGAGGTTGGCGCGACGACGTCTGCAATGGAGAAGCTGCTAAGTTAACATCGCACGCCATAATGCCCCTAGTGCTCAGAGCAGCGACAGCGCGACGAGTTTGGAGCTTTCTCTGTCGCCGGTACACGAGATCAACATTCAGCAGAGTTTGGAGGGAGTGTATAACACTGCTCTAATGTACTGTCATGTGATGCTTATATCATACAATAAGTGTGGCAGTAATTAAATAAATTTAATGGAAATATAAGAAACGAATTTATTTTTCATGTCATACATCGGTACTGTACATCACTTTGTAAGTAATACACATCATTTTTTCAGAAACGACTTATTTATTCAAATAATTTGTAGCAGTATTTCTCACAATGCTATAAGCAAAATACATTAACAAAGATAGCAAGCTCTAAATTTTTAGTTCCACAGTTATTTAAAAGATTTACTTTTAAATGAGATGATTCCTATGAGGATATTTTATTTTATTATTTAATAACTAAGAAATACATCTCGTTGGATAACATATTCAAGTTAACTAATATAATTTATTTTTCAACAAATATAATACAATCGAAAGGTCTGCTGAGGAAAATCGATTATATTGATAAATTTGAAGTTGCTGAGACTAACAAAAAAAATTACTAATTTAAATGTGTAATACTTTTGACTTTTTATCAAACGCAACATAGAGTTATAGCAAAATCATAGAGTTATATTTTTATAAGCAACTTTTTATCAAAATCATAGAGTTATATTTTTATATGGTTATTGATGTATTATTACACAAGTTTTTTCTTTTAATATTTTAAACTAAAACTGACATACTGAAATACTTATTCACGTTTGAAACTTGAAAATATTTCTCACCTCATTTCACGTATCACGACGACATGAAAATTCAATATCGACTGCTGCGAAGTGCTATTTAATTCGAGACAAAAACAGTTTGTACGACAAGTCGAGTGGTCACGCTACGTGACGTGTAATCCAGAGCGCGCCCCAGTCGCTTGGAACACGTGAAGCCCCGCACTTGATGCAGACAGCGACTCTTTCGGCTGCTCCGGTACGAGATCGACTGCAGACATGGACATTGCGACAAACGAATACATGTTTGCAATCACCTCAATTTCCCACACGGTTCGCACCCAGGAAGAGAACCTAAACTTTTGTTTCAAAGGAAATTCATGCTGTATTAATTGTTTCTTTTTATTTTAGGTCTCATGGCGAGGTTTCGGCCATTTGGCCCGCACTTCCTTCTAACCGCGACGTGCATAAAGGAATTGGGAAGGTGACGTGTTGGGGTGCCAGGGAACTCATGGTACCGAACCGACATTCGTCTGGAGTAGTTGAGGGAAAACCTCTCCTGGTTCGGCCGAGCAGGGTTTGAACCCCTGCTCTCCCGCTCAGCGGATGGTGGAAGCGGAGACGCTACCATTCGACCACCGCTTTCTGTCTATTTCAAAACTCATATTGGTTGTCTCGCCAATCTTGCATTTATTTTTGGAATTAACATTCGTCTCCATATTAGTCATCTTCTGTGCAAATTCCTCGAGAGTAATGTGTGGTGCCACTTTGTAGTACAATGACTAAAAGTGATATTTCGCACTTTTTTCTTTTTGTGTTAGTTTTATTAGCAATATTACAACGTCAACGTCAATGAAGTTCGTTCACTAAAGTTTCTGTAATTTAAATAAAGCATGATCGAAACGTTTTAGTTTTATGTAGTTGTAGATCGTGTACAAACGTCACAACTGAAAAAAAACAAAGGAAGAAGTGAAAGTTGCTATCAATGATATTCCGAATCCCAACGCTTCGCAGTAAAGTTCGTTCAGTGGAAAGAAAGAGAATATTCCAGCCGTTTCACACACAATTCTGAGTCAGTGACGTCAGAGGAAGTAAACGGCATATGTGGGCAAGCAATTCGCGATCTTTATAAGTACTAAGCGAAAGCAAGGCAAGGTGACGAGATTCGGATCTTGCGGAACGCAATCAAATCATACAACAGCACCAAAACGGTATTTCGCAGCGCCAAATAGGCGGAAAGTTTCGCTTGACACAATCTGCCGTGTGTAGTATTATAAAATGTTTCACTATAACTGGAAAGGTTTCGGGTCGGAAGCTAACGTTGACGGATCGGGAAGTTCGTCTATTTCGTCGACACAGTCGTAAAAATGGGCACTTGTCTACCGTAGACCTAGTCACATGAGCAAGTCAAAGTTTTCGACAGACTATTTCCGAAATATCTACGCGTCGATGTATCAAAAGGTGAGACTACGCATTTAACAAAGCGAGACGTAAGTCGTTTCTCACTTCATTGAATAAACGTCGGCGTGTTGCGTGGGCCAAATCTCACCTCAGCTGGACTCCATTTCATTAGGAAAAGGTACTGAGGACAGATGAATCCATTTTTCAGGTGTCAAATGGAAATATTGGCCGAAACGTTATTAGGAAGAAGGATGAAACAAACGATCCATCCTGTTACAAGTGCGTAGTTCTTAAGCCAAGTTCTGTNGAATGGGGTTGGCAATTTGCATGTTTGTACGGGTACGAGAAAAGCTCCAGACTTTATTCGCGTTCTTGACGTGAATCTTCGCTCACCAGAGCATCGATTGTTTAGCAGAAAACTATATATTTTCCGACAACATAACGCTCGGCCACCTACGGTAAAGAGAACTCACACACGGCTACGAACCAAAAGGGTCACTGTTTTAGAGTGACCATCAGCAAGTCCCGGTCTCTCTCTCTTATAGACAATATTTGGAGAATATTTTTGGCAATTTATCATGCTTTGATAATGTTGCTAATGCTCCACAATTACCAAGAATATTTGGAGAATTGTTAAGAGGAAGATGACCCAGCGTCGTCCCCACAATATACAACAATTACAGTATTATCTGCGGCAGGAATGGGGAAAAATTTTCTTCAGACACATTGAACCGTTTAGTGTCGTCCATGCCTAAAGGTCGTGCTGCGGTTACCCGCCGTAAATGTGACGTCACCTCTTGGTAATCGAACAGAACGAACATTTTTGACTTTCGTTGTGCACGGAAATACACTTGCATTGTTTATCACACTTATCTGTTTTGCTTCAAACTAGCTGAAATGCTGTTACAATGTTAATAAATTCTACATATCAAATGTTGATGAAATATTTCTTTTGCATATACATTTCGTTGTATTTCTCAATTTCCTCATTTCAAGATATTTCTTACGTGAACGAACTTCATTGACATTGACGTAGTTTCAATTTTAACGCGCCAATAACACAACACCAATACCATCTGTATTCGAGCATCATTATCATAATTAGAGGAAGGAGACATAAATAATGTTGAGTGTGAGAATAAGACTTGAATTCAACTTCACGAGTCTCAGTTCACGATTGAATAAGAGACGCGAAGAAATGCCATAACTATAGATAAGACGCGGGTACATCTAAATACAATGGTTCCTCATAATAAATTGGCGTTAGGATTGAAACAACTAATGATGAGAATTCATTCAATAAAATTTAACCTTCTACAACGAGTTTGCTTTCAGAATTTCAAAAACATTTAGAAAATAAATAATAACGCGTTGTATTTCGAAGAAGTCAAAAAGCAATGGTAGGTTTTGTACATCGATTGAGTTGTACCTTTCGTTTAACTAAGCATCGAGGGACATTCGCTACAAATGTGTTATGAAATTTATATACAAATGTGTATGAATGTGCAGTTCTTTATCGGCAAAGCGCAGTTAATTATCTACTCCCTATAGTCAAATGTTTTTATCAGAGCAACCGAACATCTGTTGCTTACGTTAATTAATATTCGCGTTCTCACCCTCTCGTACTCCGGGCGACGCCTATTCGAGTGTCGCATCCATCACCTCCACCGGGTCCTCTCCGCAGCGCTCCTGACGTTTAGGTGTGGAAACAAAGCCTTGACGCAACAGCACCAGATAGTGCTAGTGTAGCAAAGCTCTTTGTTGCACTTGGAGCTACGAGACAGAAATGCTATCGTCGTCGTTCTGCTGTTGGCGTCCACGTCACTCCGCGTGACGCCTCAAAGAAACGGAGAGATGGGGGCTTATCGCAACTAGAAGATTCCATTCTTATACGTACGTGCTACGATTCATGGTCAGAGGAACATCAATAAGGTTCCCCAAGCATATAAAAATCATACTGCCAACTACAACGAAATTCATATTCAAATTCATAAGAAAGCTGCCATCATTGCATAATTTCAATACGTAATTTTCACTTGTAGAAATTCATTGGATGCTCCTCCGGAGGTTTGGGTGTTAGCATACTTGCTCGCTGCCAAGTCACTCCGGATTCAATTCCCGACAGGGCCAGAAATTTTTTTTGTAGTTTTTCATATTAATGACTCAATTCATATTCAATTTCCAAAGCGAACCCTCCTTCTATCCATCTCCTCCTACTGCTAGTATCACTAATTCTTACTATTACTCACTACTCCTACTAACACTTCCACGTGGACCAAGTTGTTGGTAAACCACCTACTAACAATCATAGTGGAATAAGACAGGTGTGCCCGTCCCGACCACGCAAAGTGTAAGCCAGTCATATACAAGGCATTTTTCGTAGCGGGCGAATCAGGACATCGCTTCACGCCTACAACTCAGTCAAACGCATTACATAAGTCTGTACAGCAACTTTACCTCCCCTATCAAAAGCTGATTCGCGTTTCATTGGCTGGCCAACGAGCCCCTCACCTCGATGCGCAATGGCACACTTTGTGCTACGACTAACAAGGACCTACAACCCAAATCCTACCCCCTATCGCTCCACGTAGACAAGCTTCAACAGCACGCTACATTTCCCATTTACAAATGCTGCAATAAAAAAATAACGTAAGGACATAGAATATAAATAACATGAGAACAGTTATGAAATTAATCGACCACTTCTCATGTGAAGCAGAAAAAAATACATTCACTCTTTCACAATTCGCCGAGATCGTTGCCACTTATTAGAATAATTACTGTAAAAAAATACATATTATTACGACATAAGTTTAGTCACTAAAATACTATTTGAAGAAAAATCGCAAGTCAAGAATAAGCACAACTGTAATTAAAAATCAAGAACTCAAGATGAAGATCACTGGTTGCGCAAAGATGTCGCCCAGCTATTTGAGGAGTAAGTATCAAAGAAAGTAACCTACAAATTCAAATAAAAACTTCTTCGAAACTGCTGGAAACATATTAGACGTTACAAGGTGAACAGCGCGGCTGCGTGATTGGTGCGTCGCAATAGTTTACAACAGTGCGATGGTAACTTTGTGTATCACTCGATAGTTCATCGCTACCAATATAAATCCAGCAAGTGATAAAAAAAGTCTCCGTGCTTTCCCAGTCAAGTTTGTTTTTGTTAGGGTGGCCAGTGTATTCCCACTTTTACATGAATGAAAGTATACCTATCATGCCCGACAGTGCTGTTTTTACGGTCATGGTTCATTTGGACCCATAATTTTTGTAAACCTTCAATTGGAATTTTTCTTTTCACTTAAAAATGGGTTGATTAATTTGTATAAAAATGAGCTAAAATTTGAGAATGGAATTCACCTTTACCGTTAAATAATTTGAAGCGTTGAAATACCTTAATACACGAAAATACAATTTTTGCTGATTTATCATAAATTAAACTTATTATTTTAATTCAATTATACCAATATTCCGACCATATATTATGAATACAACACCAACGATCCATTACAGATTTTATACAAATCTAGATTAAAATATCATGCATTACGCGTACATATACTACCAACATTTGCAGATTAATTTAATAATACCAAAGTAATCTATGAAAGTTGATTGTATACATACAATTCTTGATGTGTTTACTCCGTCAGAGTAAAATAAAATTAAATGAATTTATTTTAAAGCAAGCAAAGCAAGCGAGGGACCATCCCATCAATTCCGATCAAGGTCCCTAAGGCAGAGGCGGATTTAACGTTTCAGCATTCTCCTAACAACAAAAATAATTCAGTATTGTAATAAAATTAACAAAATATCAACAAATTTGTATATAAATGCTGGGTTGAGAGCTTGTTATATATTTGTTTTAAGGACATGGTAAGTACCTTAGTCGAGATGAAGCAACCTATGTTTTCTTGATGCATAAATTCTATCAGGGGTCGATTGTGCTCATGGTTTGTAGTAAAGTGATCTCATAATTGGCAATGTTTTGTTGTTTCTTTCTACCCTGAAGTGGACTAAAATAAATGGTTGGAACAGTGACAAGACTGAATAGTTATTTATTTTATTTCTGGTCAAACTACAAAAATTCTATTTTCCTGTATTATTATTATTATTATTAACATCATCATCATCATCATCAATTTCTCTTAATCATGTATTTGATTGCTCTTCACGTGCTGGAAATGTAAAATGTCTCACTGGAAAATTGATCATTGTAGGGAATAATACAAGTTGAAAAAAATATTAAAAATAAGGAATACCTATTTTTTTTGCTAACTTTACAGATATTGAAAAGTTCAGTTCGTGAGTCAAAGCGCCCAAGACGACAAATGGAAAATGCTGAGGGGTAATTATCGTGAGTTTTTTGCGGGTGAAATGTATCACGCAAGAAATATTCGAGCTAATTAACGAAAGACCATGACAACTTATTCTTTTCTGCAAATCAAGTGGAGCAGAAAGAGTTGTAGCTGTGTATCTAAAATACAGTTCAAAAACATAATTTTGATACATGTAACTCAAGAGTATTGACTTTTCGCGATTTTCCTTCAAAGTAAATCAACAGACTAGTAAATGTTACGGAGAATCACTTTTACACAAAAAGACAGAAAAATGAGAGACCTGTAGAATCCTTTTATTGTACATATGATGCGAAAATCCATTTTATGAATAAATAAAATCTGTTGAAATTGCATGTTCGGGGATATACGACTATGTTATGAAACGGTTATCTAGAAGCAATCATGGAAACAATTAAGAAAAATTAGTGTAAGGTACGGATGTCAATTCCCACAGTATTCTCTTCTCAGATAGTCAATAATAAATGTCCCAACTTTGATTGAAATAGGTTCAGAAGAAAAAGTGGAAAAAATCTACATAGAATAATATCAGTTTTCGTTAGCTTCGGTTAATTTTAAATAAATAAATAAATTTATTGTCAAAAAACAGTACAAACTGCGTATGACCACGTGGAGGGAGAAAAACTAATTTACTCTCCGGAAGCAAGCAAGGGACCATCCCATCAATTCCGATCAAGGGCCCTAAGGCAGAGGCGGATTCAAAAAAATTCAGCAAAAGTTCCTAGATAAGATAAAAAGTTAGCTGTGAGTTATAATACTAATAGAATGTGAATATGTTTGTAATTTTAAGCAAAAAATTACATGTACAAGTTATTATCGAATTATAGATTATTCTGAGTATAGTGCTTAAAAATCACAAGAGTTGAAAAAACACTAAATTCATGATTTATTGTTACAATAAACACGCTCCTAGACAAAGCCTAGAGAACCTGTATGATAAATCCGCCTCTACCAGAAGGAAAAACGGAGAAAAACCCGGGCCAGGATGGG
>NNCF01128376.1:38154-77615 GCA_002313205.1 Laupala kohalensis
TTAATACCAAATTTTTGTATAGTGTGATATTGTAACACTTGATTTTATAAAACTATGTTCTTACATCAGATAATTTCAAAAATTAATGATGTTTCTTTTACGATGAAATAAGAAAAAAAGTTACCTCGTTACCTTACGTTCATTGAGTTATGATTATTTTACTTAGACTGTTGCACCTATTTCAGATTTAAGAAACTATTAAAGTATGCCGAAAGTTTATTTTATAATAATAATAATAATATTTTTTTAAATCCGTGCATAACCAAATTTAATATTACGGCAGCAGGAAATAAAAATTTCAGTTTTCCTATGAAAAATGTAGACGCAACTGAACAATTCATTGAGAATGAATACCAGGGCATTTAACGGCATTAAAAGGCTTAAGGAGGCAAAGGGACTGAAGCCTCGCCACATGTAATTTAAAATGTAAATATTGTAAATAAAATGCCCTATTGAATTGAATCGAAAATTAATATTTTACTTTATTTATTTAAATTATTAAATTTGTACTTATATATGAGTAATTAATTTGCTTTTTAGAAAATGTGTATTAGAGTTACCTGTTTCTTCCTATGAAACGTATAATTAACTTGTTATTACTGCCTTTTTCGTAATTTTCTTCTATCTCTTCGAGAAGAATGTACATTTTTGAATCCTTTATATTAATACGAATGAACTTTAGCATAAACCAAAAACTTTTTACAGCATTTTTTTTTTAAGTGCAAAAACTTGGTTAGAATTGGAACCACAGACAGTGGCGGTGATTAGGGGGCACTTTTCTAAGGAAAGATAAAAATTTCATTTTAATCGTCTAAAACTGGAAATTATAAAAAAAATTACAGTATCCCTGATTCGGTAATCACCTTTGATTTATTTCATATTTAAATCATACTTAGTCAAATACGCAGAAAATGTCATGTGCATGAAAATTGTCAGTTTTTTTTTTTGTCCCCACCCCCGCCACTTTTGATTCCCTCTCACCGCTACTGACCACAGATACCTTAAGAACCAAGCAATAGTCTAATAATTCTTCGGAAAAGATATTCATGGATGTCGTAAAATAAAACAGTACTAGTATATTACCACGCAAATTATATAATTGAAAATGAATTTAAAAAATATATTTCAATAGGGGCATTCGATCATTGGAGCTTGAGGTTGGTAGTTACGCTACCTGGTAGACAATTTACGAATTAAGACACGCACTTTTGAGAAATGTATAATAAGATGAAGATTGCCTCTTTCCTTTGTCCGTGCAGGAGCTAATGACGGGGCGCACGCTCCCGAATGCTTGGAGCTCCACGCTGACCTCTCGCCTTGCCTTTTGCACGTAATTTCGTCTTTCAGTCTCCGGCTACGCGCCCTGTGGTTAGCCATCGGACGACCGCAAGTGCCCGGCGGGGAACGTGCATTCCCCCTTCGACGTGCCCACAATGGTTCATTCCAAACGCTGCTGCGTCGCTGTTATCGAATTTTGTACCAGATGAAGAGCGATTTGTTGTCCCTTTATTGCACCGCCGGACGAAAACAATTATGCTTTAGCTGTTCCGTCCTCTTCCATTTTCGTATTACTGGGTATGAATTTCTGTCCTGTCAAATGATAAATTACTTCATGTGTGCAAAATCCTAAGAACTCAAAAAAATTAGATTTATACGTCGATTTCTGCTCCTTTTTATGAATGCACTTAGTACAGTTCAAGCAGAAGTGTTAGCACTATAGATGCATAAAATGACTAATTGAACTGTTCCTGCGGAAACGATAATTTCTCAAATTTTGGAGTAAAGACAAAAACCTGCGTAAAAGAAAGGAATGGAAAATAGAATGGGTTCCTAATCATTCTATTTGCTAATTTTTCTTGTAACTTTAAGCATAATTCAAAAAAAAAAAATTTTTTTTAAATTAATCAAATAAATTACATTTGGTTCAATTCATGGCACATGACTAATGAGGGTGGCATAGGGCAGGTTTCGTCCAGGTCTCTGCATTTGTCAGTGTACGCGTACACGCCACATTCAGTAACCATTACGGCGATAATGAGCACATGTTGTCATTTATTGTTGACCGGCTTCTTTCAATGTTTACGTTCCATGATTTATTTATCACTCGTAGTTCGATCACAATCGTTTCATAATTAAGAACTTGGTTATCATTTAAACATTTATCTTTCTTTTTAAATCGTCCACTGAATATCAGAAATATTTTCAATAGATATCTAAAGGGGATTCGAGAACGAATTACGGAAAAAATCTAAACCTTACGCGGATGAAACCTTGGAAACGTGGGTGCAAATATACAACTAAAACTAGATATTGCATCTCCGTGGGGGATAAATATAATTGTATTGATAAACTTTATTGTCAAGAAAGCAATTACAAACTGCGTATGAACACGTGGAGAATAATAAAACTAATTTACTCTCCGGAAGCAAGCAAGGGACCATTCCAGCAATTCCGATCAACAGACGTATGGCAGAGGCGGATAAAAAATTTCAACACTTTCCTAAGATGAGAATAAAAATAGTTCGGTACATTTTATAATATTAAAAGAATATCAACAAATTTATATTTAATAAGACGAAAGAAAATTTATTTCACAAGTACGGATTATTATCAAACTATATATTATTCGAAAAATATTGTTCAAAAATCGTACGCATTAAAACAACACAAAATTCCATTTTTATTATTTCAATAGAGAAGAGCCTAGAGAACCCATGAAAAATCGTCATTCATCCGGAGGAAAACTGAAAAAAAAATCGGGGCCAAAAATAATTAATGTACACAACTGTGTCAAGGTAGAGTACACATAAATCTAAACTTATATGAAGAATAAGACAATACAATCATGAAAGAAAATAGTTATGAGTTTTGAAAGTATTACAGCCAAGGCGTGGTAAAGTACAAGACGAATTTAACTTTTATTAAAATCAATAAATCCCTTAGCATTTAACCACGTATTTGAAGAGATTCAATTTAATAATTCCTTTTATATTTTTGTGGAAGGAATTATATCGAACGATAAATTCCTGAATAATATGGTTTTTGCATGCTTGGTCGCAATTACTCGTCTGATTAAGATGATGTGAAACAAAAATAACTCCCATATACAGTTACTTTAATTCGCATAAATGTGTACACACGTATGTCGATTGTTCTATGCGTGAACAATGGAAGTTTAAAAGTTTGTGTCACCATTTTGTTTTTCTCACTTCATTATTGTTGTTGTTGTTGTTGTTGTTGTATTTGTAAATGGGAAATGTAGCTTAGTGCTATTGAATCTTATCTACATGGAGCGATAGGAGGTAGGAGGGTAGAATGGTATTAGTATAGGTGGGCCGGTTACCTGGGCTCACCAACAACTTGGTCCACGTGGAGGGATTAGTAGGAGTAGTTGTAATAGTATGTCATTGATACTAGGAGTAGTAGGAGGTGGAAAGAAGAAAGAAGGCTGGATTTTCAGTTGTCACTAATTATCTACTAAATAAAGCTACTAATTTTCTGGCCCCATCGGGAATCGAACCTGCGATGAGTGACAACACTACCACCTCCGCCACCGCTGGGGGAACCTCCTTCTGAAACATCATTTTAGACTGTAGCGTTCACTTCAGTTGCCTGTTGAGAATTTCATCGAAATCGAAGCTGCTGAAGCGAGAGAATACAAGAGAGAGCTCTAAGAGAGCTATTCGGGACTTCCCCGAAGGGCTATTTCCCTCATGCGACCTTTCGACGTCTTTTACATTGGCACTTTATGTCTCCCCAAAAGGTTCGATACAGCTGAGTGCATGCCATTTACGAATTGAATACTAGATGCAATTCTGGAAAAGTTATGGGTGAGATCACTTTTGTAATTACTTTTCGTCATCATTTCATCTAACATTAATTTCTTTCACTACTATCAACCTTAATTTTTTGATGTATATTTTTTCGTGCTCTCCCCAACGAATTAAGAAAAAAATATAGTTTCATACTTCTACATTATTTTTTTCTTTGTGAACTTCGTCTTGCTTTATTTTTTTCTTATTTACATTGCATACATTCTTCGTATACCGCAATGAAAACATACTTTGAACTAAGTTTTGTAATACCTTGATACTTATTATTTTCCATTTTTGTATATATTAATAATTTACTTTAAAAATTTTCGTTAAGATTATTCTTTGCCATAGATATTAGTGTACATTTTTTAGTTCTTATGATATTAACGTCTAATTTTTTATTTGTATGTAATCGTCCTCTGTTATGACATATTCAAGACAACATCAAATGGAATTGTCACGTTGACAATCTTAATTCCCAATTAAGCAAATTATGTTACGCATTTCGAATCTTAGTTAATGTAGATAGTCCACGTATTTCCCGTTGCGTATATTTTGCAATTATTCACTCCCATTTCCGTTACGGCATTACGTTCTGGGGAAATTCCGGTCAGAGTATTCAAATTTTCAGAATTCAGAAGAGGATAGTTCGGATAATTTATAAATCTCACCCCCGAAACTCTTGTAAATCTTTATTCAAGGAATTAAATATCTTAACACTTCCCTGCATTTACATTTATGAAACGGTCGTGTTTGTTAAGACGGAATTATTGAAGTGCCACCCTTGCTTCATACGAAACAGTCTCGTTCACGAACACAATACTCGCAATAGTAATAATATTAATTGCCCTAGAGTGTCAACCCCTCTTTGCCAAAAAGGACCTTATCATTCGGGAATCGTTCTATATAATTCTTTGCCAAAGAATATAAAAGACATTATGAAATTGAATCTGTTCAAATCAGCGGTTAAAAACTACCTCCTGCACCTCTGTTTCTACAGTGTAAAAGAATTTATTGATTTTAATAAAAGTTAAATCCGTCTTGTACTTTATCATGCCATTGCTGTAGCACTTTTTAAATAACTTATAACAATTTCAAAAACTATTTTCTTGCATGATTGTGTTGCCGTACGGCTCATATTAATTTAGTTTTGTGTGTAGTCAACTTTGGCACGATTGTGTACACTAATTATGTGTCCCCATCCTGGCCCGGGTTTTTCTCCGGTTTTCCTTCGGGTAGAGGCGGTTTTTTTATACAGGTTCTCTAGGCTTTGTCTAGGGCGTGTTTATTATAGCAATAAATCGTGAATTTAGTGTTATTTCAACTCTTGTGATTTGTAAACACTATACTGAGAATAATATATAAGTTCGATAATTATTTGTACATGTAAAATAATTTTTTTGCGTTAAATTACAAACATATTGACACTCTATTAGTAATTATAACTCGCTAACTCTTTTTTTTAATCTAGGAATTTTTGCTGAAATTTTTCAATCCACCTCTGCATTGGGGTCCTTGATCGCAATTGATGGGATGGTCCCTTGCTTGCTTCCGGAGAGTAAATTAGTTTATTGTCACGTGATCATACGCAGTTTGTACTACATTTTTTACAATACATTTATTTATTTATTATATATGTACTTCTTTATCAATTTATCATCATTATCTCATTTTTATAATTTCATATGTTCAAATTCCCTCAGTATTTTTCATTCTTGAACTGTGTGTGTGAATCATCCACACAGTTTCCGTCTTATTTTTAAGATATTTATTCTGTATAGCAAGGATTCCACATATTCTTAACCAGCTGACAAGGGAGAACGAGATCGTATCCTAAATATAATGAAAGCACATAGCCCAGAACGCCTAGAAACTGCGGAGCTCTGACTTCGATGAACTCCATGAACACGGCTTAGGGCATATTGAACGCCTGTTTGACCTATCGACCCAGAACAAGAGTTCCGTAGCATTCGTTGGTATTCCTATATGACGTTCGCAAGTCGTGTAGAACAAGGTTTGGGAGGTCGTATTTTCTTCCGTGGATCGCGCGCTGACTATAAGTTCAGTGTGCGTCACCCGGTCCCAAGACTTTGAGATTTGTAGCCATGGAAATTAGGTTACTGCTGATAGGCCGCTGGTACCCTGCCAAGTTGTCGGAACCCCGTCAAGTGTTTGTCTATGGTATGAATTAAACATGAAAAACTTTTTTTATTATTAATCTCGAATTTTGACTATACATTATATCTACGATTCATTTTGGAATAATAAAATGATAATTTTTACGTATTTCATTAATTTTCCTATTATTCTATTAAATCCGCCACTGCCCTCTGTCCCTTGATCGGAAACGATGGGAGAGACCGTTGCTTGTTTGTAACTGCTTTTTTGACAAGAAATTTTTTTTAAAGAATAGAAAACAGGAATGCAAAGAAACTGTTGTCTTCATCATTTGTCGTATTCTTATACACACTGGAAAGAAAAGTTAGAAGTGTACTTGCTTCATCTTGTCGAAATTCTAATATTTTAAAATGCTTTGATGTGAAAATGTTCATTAATATACTTTTCTAGAGACTCATCTAGCATGAAGACGGCATAGATTCTACAATAGGAGAAAACTATAGACCTACAATAGCTCCTACAATATGAGAAAACTATTGACCAATACCAGGAATATTGTTCGCTGACGATCTAGTTATCCTTTCAAAAGGGATTACAAAATAGTCTAAACACGCTTGAAATATTCTGTGCCGAAATGCAGCTTAAAGTAAACATTAAGAAGGCAAAAACTATGATTTTCGAAAATGAATGGGTGATCGGATTAAATGAGAAGTGAAAGTTAGTCTTATCTGGAAGAAACGCTGGAAAGTGTGAAAGAATTCACATATTTAGGTGTAACTATAACTATGAATTTATCCTGGACCAGACACAAAGAAAAAGCAAAACGCAAAGGCTTGTACATATTAAGTAGTATCATGCGAAGTAAAGCTACGGTACCGGAAATAGCGCCAAATCTTGCAGATATAATGTTTAATTTAATCTTCGTACTCGGAATAGCGTACGAAGAAGAAGTATGGGGGACAGGAGAAAATACCATGCTCAATTCTCTTCAAAATCCATATCTTAAAAATATAATTGGTCTTGCAAAAGGCACTGTTCTCCGTGGTAGTCTCTGGGAATTTGGTCAGGTGCGGATTGAACTTACAATGAAATTCAGAGCAAAAAATACTCGCTATCGATTAGGACGGGGACAAAAAATGCGTTAGTCATGGAATAGAATCATAACAACGCAAATGGTAAATGGAGAAGGCAAATTAGGGAAATTATCTGTAATTTAAGACTGGAATACTTATGGCAGTCCACACCTGAGAGTAGTTATAGCAAGGTATTTCAAAATAAATTATATGAAGCGTACACACAAGAAATAGATATGAGCAGGTTAGAAAAAAGGTCACTCATAGTTCGAACAGTTGTAGCAGGTCACTGGGGACGCAAACCATACGTAAATGCAGGACTCGATCATGTCACGGGTGGTTTCGACTCGGGGGACGGAAATTACGAAAATTAAGAAATAATATTGATTCGATTTGTCCAAAATGTGTTGAGCAGAAAGAAGATTAGATTCACATCCTGTAATATTAAACACAAACAGAAAAATATCGAAATTTCTTCAGATCGGGAGCTTTATAAACGAAAACAGAGCTTTATAAACGAAAACAGAAACATTAACTTAGCAATTAATATAATGCGTGACAACAGAATGTCGGTAGTGGAATCTTTCGGGCAGTTTCTAAGTTATGTAAGGGAAAAAAGGAAGAAAGAAATGAAGGATATTATAGTGATTGGGCAAAATGCAACGAGATACTGCCGGCATTTTGGTTTTTATGTTACAGTTTACGAAACTTCTTCCTACATACTGGTGAAGAAAGACTATTTTGTAAATACATTTTCTTATATACTCTATTTGTAAATACTAATTTTCTAATAATTCTTATAGACTCTAGTCTTATGTTAATACTTTTGTAAATGCCTTTTGTAAATATTGTCTCTTGTAAATATATTTTCCATGTACAGTCTTTGTGTCCTGACCGTTGGTGCTCAATGAATTAGTCAGTTAAATCTATTTCAAATTTAAGAAACTATTACAGTATGTCAAAAGTTTATAATATAATAATATTTAATTTTTCTATCCATGCATAACTAAATTTACTATTACGGCAGCAGGAAATAAAATATCAATCTTTCTATGAAAAATGTAGACGCAACTGAACAACTAATTGAAAGTGAATACCTGGGCATGTAAATGACAGCCCACGGCATTAAAGGGCTTAAGAAGGCAAAGGGGCTAGAGCCTCGCCATATGTAATTTAAAATGTAAATTTTGTAAATAAAATGCCCTATTGAATTGAAAATTGAATTGCATAGACTCTACTATGTCATTCTATTCACGCTTGGCAGCACATACAGTGTGGAGAGGTAAAATTTCCGCAAAAATCAAGCGAAAGAATATAGTTTCAGATCTCAGGGAAAAGTAATATTGCGTGAATAAGTTCGATGAAGTCTGCTCTAGAAATCATGATAAAAAAATCACCTGTATTTTACTCCATAGAGAAGTAATCTCCCGTCAGTCAATCGAAAAATTGAGTTTCCTTCGTTTGAAGCTTTTGAGCTGTATCATAAAGCATTTCAATTTATATCAAACAGTGAATGCGAAATGTTTCATTCAAAAACTTCAGGTTCACCAAGTATCATTTCTATACATTTAATTAATTATTCGCTAATTTATTGTTATTTAATAGTTACGATTTATCAACCATACTTTAAATAAATATATAATAAATTTAAATTTATTGTCAAGAAAAGCAGTTACAAACTGCGTATAAGCACGTGGAGGACAACAAACTAATTTACTCTCCGGAAGCAAGCCAGGGACCATCCCATTAATTCCGATCAAGGGCCCTAATTCAAAATGAATTATAGTTTGATAATAATACGTTCTTGTGAAATAACATTTTTGTGTTTATTAAACACAATATTTTTTGGTGTTAAGTTAATACTATAATACGTGCCGAACTATTTTTATCGTTAGGAGTATCTTGAAATGTTAAATCCACCTCTGCCTTAGGGCCCTGGATCGGAATTGATGAGATGGTCATACGCAGTTTATAACGGTTTTTCTTGGCAATAAAGTTTATTATTATGGACGGAGTGTCCACCACCATTCATCCCTTTCTGCAGGTTGGAGGGTGAGAAAATTGCATGCGGTAGATGAGAATTTCCCAGTTGCACTTGTACACCCCTTGAATGAACCATCGATATTGGGAATTTGATTCTCTCTAGAAGTTTTAATAAGTTGATCTTGTTCTTTTGGCTATTGGCTTTGCAGATCATGAACTTACGAATGGTTTAAATCGGTGATCACCAGGACGCGTACTCCTCCTCTTCTTAGAACCTTTTCCATTTTTCATGCCTCAAATATGTTCCTTTGCGAAGGTCGAATGGAAGGTGTGGGTATTGCAAAAGTTGGTTTTCAACCTCTCTGGTGGTTCAGGTGGTAGAATCCTTGCGCTTCACCAAGTATTCCCGGGTTCAATTACCGGTGGAGAAAAAATTGTAGCTTTTCACACGAATGTCCTAGTTCAGTAGTCACATACTGTGACTACTGAAAAGCGAACCGTCTTTCCCCTGTCCACCCCTTGCTACTGTCAATAACTCTATTACTAACCCCTCCCCGTGGGTCGAGTTGTTGGTATACCCAACCAACCGGCCAACAATAGCTCTACCACCCACCTCCTACCTCCTATCGCTCCACGTCGATAAGCTTCAATAGCACGCTACATTTCCCATTTACAAATACTACAGTGAAAAGTTGGTTTTCAAACTCAAACACACAAGTTGAAAATGGTATTTTTTTCTGTCGTCGTTTCAATTTTCCTTTGACGCATGTTCCACCGCGTGTAATGCGAGAAGTGACAATGGATCGTGGCGTAATGATATTCTCCTTATGGGTTTGCGTAATGACAATTTGATGACTCTTCAACAGGACTATTCTCATTTGCTCGGCGGATAGGAAATACCGCCTCATCCAAATATCATCACATTTGCATCCAGGAATTCATCATCTCGTTTATGCAAATCCAAGGGAACTGATTTATTTCATAAGGGTTCAAATTCGCATATTTCAACCAGCGTATTTCATTGGATTAAGAGTTCCTTTTTACCACTAGTGCACAGAGGCATAACAGATGACTTCTGAGACTTATAAGAAATAAAAATGTATCTGTTTATTAAATAAAGAAAAATATTTATAAATGATTTCTTTTTCCCCACACGTTCCTCAATTTATAACTGTCATGAAACGATCTTCTCTCTTTTTTATTTTTTTCAGACAACAGAAGTCAATTCATCTGTAACAAATATAAATCCTCCATATTGCGTTTTTCTGAGTTCTTCACAAAAGAAAAAAGGACATGAATCACCAGGCAGTTGAGAAGTATAACAGTGTCACATTAAATAATACATCAGAGTTACTGACAGCTAAGTAGCTTTTACAAATTTTTTGGTATGTTCTGACCAATAAATTCATCCTTTCGAATCCCATGGACCACTAGGTATTTTCTAAAAAAACGATGAATACTTTTGTGAAACAGAGGTCACAGAATTTTATTAATAAATAATTTGCATCTTAATAACATAAATAAACTAGTGTTTTTATTACACTGTCTTTACTGCAGTAAATGTAGCTTATCAACATGGAGCTATTGAAGCTTATCTTAGTGGAACGGTAGGAGGGGTAGGAGGTGAGTGGTAGGGGTTATTGATAGTAGGTGGGCCAGACAGCTGGGTTTACCAACAACTTGGCCCAGGTGGAGGGGTTAGTAGAAGAAATTATTAATTTATTAACCAAATACGTTAAATGGATTCATAAGTGAGAGAAGTTATAAGAGTGAAAACTGTTGAGCGTTAGAGGTTCAGAGAACATTTCCCTGTGAATATCATCAACACGCGACTCGAAATACGAAAACTCACTTCGTCGAGTCAATCGCCTCCCTCCGTGTTCGTTCTGTTCCCCCCTTCCCTTCCCTTCACCCTCTCCCCCTCCATCCATCCCCTTCCACCCTTCCCCCACCCTTCTTCACTTCCCTCTGAAACAAGAAAGCATCAGTTGGGTAATTTGCGCGCCACGCGAACTCCACGTCACACGTCACTCGCTCTCACTGCTGAGACACGGAAACGTCGTGTCGCCTTCTCAACACATCCAATTACGTATGTAGAGATACGTCATAAAAATCTAGACCTTTCCACGTACATTGATCATACTTGGAGAAATTGTGTGAATCGGCGTAGAACAGAATGTACGTACCTCAAAACCATATTTTAATAAAACGACTTTAACGACGAAGTTAAACCCGTCTTGTACTTTATCACGCCATTGCTGTAGTACTTTTTAAACAACTTATAACAATTTTCTTGCATGATTGTTGTGTCTCATGATTCATATTAATTTAGTTTTACGGGTACTCAACTGTGGCACGGTTGTGTGCATTAATTCTGTAGCCCCATCCTGGCCCGGGTTTTGATCCAGTCTTCTTTCGGGTAGAGGCGGATTTCTTATACAGGTTCTCTAGGCTTTGTCTAGGGGCGTGTTTATTGTAATAATAAATCGTAAATTTAGTGTTATTTCAATTCTTATGATTTGTAAACACTATACTCAGAATAATCTATAGTTCGATAATAATTTGTGCATGTAAAATAATTTTTTTGTGTTAAATTACAAACATATTGACATTCTATTAGTATTATAACTCGCAGCTAACTTTTTATCTTATCTAGGAATTTTTACTGAAATTTTTGAATCCTCCTCCGCCTTAGGGCCCTTGATCGGAATTGATGGGATGGTCCCTTGCTTGCTTCCGGAGAGTAAATTAGATTATTGTCCTCCACGTGGTCATAAGCAGTTTTTAACTGCTATTTTGACAATAAATTTATTTCTTTATTATTATTATTATTATTATTATGACAGACTGATTATTACACAGACAGACAGTCTGGTCAATCTGTGTAATAAAGTTGTTTTATTTAATAATTAATAATGACTCAAAACCGTTACCAGTCAATCAAGCGCAAAAAGAAATCACACTATTTGTTGTTATCATTATCATATACATTAATAGGCAAACGTCTCCTAGATTTTTGGATCGTTTTCTGCGAAACAGGACGGAGCAAATCACTCAGAGGAAGTATCGTTATATCATCTTTCACCTATTCTTTTCATTTAAAAATTAAATCATGAAAACTAATATAAATCTATAAATAAATAAATAAATTAACTGTCAAAAAACAGTAACAAAATCCTGCGTGTAAGCACGTGGAAGACAATAAACTATTTTGCTTTCCGAAAGCAAGAAAGGGATCACCCGATCAATTCCGATCATGAGCTCTAAGACAGAGGTGGATTTAACATTTCAGCACACTCCAAAGATAAGAATAAAAATATTTCCGCACATGTTTTAAAAATAACAGAAAACCTACGAATTTCTACTAAATAAAACAAAAAAATTAATGTCACAAGTACTTATTAAATTAAATATTATTCGGAATTTTTTGTTTAAAAATTGTAATAATTAAAATAACTCTGAATTCGAGATTAATAATTACGATAGACTGTTGCTCCTAGGCGATCATAGCACAAGGAATTGAGACTTATTTAAATGTTGGAGAATATTTAATTACTATTATAAGTAGCTTCAAAAACCATTTAACGAGACGTTTCCGCGTCTGCTGTAGATAAAGAGAGTAATCGCACGGAAAGAGGTATCTCGTAAGAGGTAGAAGAGATGCACGATGAAAGGAGAGAGAGAGAGAGAGGGACAAGAAGGGAGAAGGGAGACGAGGCAATTGCGTGTGATAAGGACGAGTGCGATGCAGTGGGAGGACAGGTGACCGTGACGATCTACGAATAGACTCAAGGAGGAAGGATACAAAGATAACAGGATGCCAGAATAGCATTGGAGCGAATGAAGGTGATGTTAATTATAGAGGAGGAAGGCTTCACACAGATAACAGAAATGATGTGTCTCGGAATAGCATGCGTTTTGTCGAAAAGATACTTTCCCATACGAATATTCCATAGTCACTCGTAAATGTCGCAAGTTATTTAAAACATATATGAAATTGTTGAAAGAACTGAGATGAAAAGAATATAATTTCATAAAGAAAATCAAAAGTATAATGGAGATATAATCACACATTCCTTAAGGTGAGACCAGAACTCCAAGTTAGTCAAATCATTGAGACGTATAATTGTTCACTTTATTTTTATTATAATTATTTTAAGGCAAAACAATGTGAATAATAACGAAGAGAAAAAAAATTTAATGTGTATCTATCAGTCAAGAATAGACCATAAAAAACAATATTCGGGAGCTCGCTTGACTCCTTTGCAATTCGTAACAGCATGAAATACATGACGATCGACCTCATCTGTTACGTGAGAAATGTAAAATATCTTTCTCTAATGTCCGGAGACCTATACATAAAAATAGAGTAAAAAATACTATGGAAAATGTACTACAAATCAAAGTAATCTTCCATCACGTCGTGATTTCAAAGTTGGGTCTTTTTTGGAATATAAGTGTTTCCTCCATATGACGCAATGTATCAAACCAATTATCATTTAAATGGCTGGTGAAGTAAGTTCAAGTTAAAATCACAGTAAGAACTTGTTACTCTGTTTATTTATATCTATTTCTGGTATTTTAGTAATTTAATTGTAGCTACGCTAGTACTACCTTGAATACTAAAAGAACTTCCCGAAACGTACTGGTCGACGCTGCCCGATTTCGCACGTAAACATTCAAAAATCACGAACACTCGTAACAATTTAAATTACAGAAAAAATAGGACGTAAACATTCAAAACTCGTGATGCTATCCATCTGCACATCACTGACGGCCTTTTGAAACGCATTGCCGTAAATGGTAATTCAATATCACCATCTGTCACGAAGATGAAAAGAACGTCGCATTCCGTGATGGACATTGTTCCTGTGCAACGACCAGCAGATCTACGGGGGTCTTTTTCGTGATATTCCGAACAACTTTCTTTCACTTTTCTCGTATGATACATTTTTGAAGACAATTTTTTTATCAATAGATTTCATTCTTTTATTAGAAGCGTCCCAGGATCAGAAAAGATCAATCTTCAAGATGATCTGTAACCGATAATGCGATTTGGCGACCACAAAAAAAAACACAGAAAGCTCAGAATATTTTTATGGTTTCTTTTTTATCTTTCAGTCTCACTATCTAACGGATTTGTCATTCTTTTCTCCTTCCTGATTTATGAAGGGTTTTTTTTTCGTGTTTCTCGTTGTCTTGTGACTTAGTTCACGTCGGCTCCACGAGTTCCATCACTGACCCACACAATCTCAATTACACCTTTATCTTAACATACAGCTGTGAACATTATCTCTGAAGCCGCATCCTGGCTCGGGTAAATCTCCGGTTTTCCTTCGGGTACTGACGGATTTTCCATGGGCGGGAATGTCATAAATATTTTGCTTATTATTAATCTCGAATTTGTACTCCATATAATTTATTCCATTCATTTTGGAATAATATATGGATAACAGTACGTATTTATTAAATAATTTCTTTTATAAATATTAAACCTGCCACTGCTTTGGGTCCTTGATCGGAATTGATGCGATAGTCCCTTGCTTGTTATCAGAGAGTAATTAGTTTATTTTTCCCCGCGTGGTCATACGTATTTTTGAACTGTTTTTATCATAAAGTTTACTTATTTATTCTATCTCCTCTTTATATGTTCGTCTTAAAATATAGAAAAAAACGGAGCTACAAGACGCCGATGACGAAGATACAGAAGAATGTTATGGCAAACTTCATCTTTCCGCAAAATGTTTTATAAATTCCGTTTGATATAAATGAGTGTTCGTGATTTCGTTAACGTAAGATTTAAGTTACCTCTTCGCCCTATGAGACGCCTATTCCGAATGTCCGAGAGCACAAGTCTTCCCTCTCGGGAGAATAGATGCGGACAAAAGCTACACATAAAAGCCTAAAAAATTAATTGAATAATATTTCGTTGGAGAGAAAAATTATTCAGGATTTCTGTGTACATAATTTTTTTCTCTCTGTACTATTCAAAGAAAATATGCCAGTTCCGGGAAATTCTGTAGACCGCAGGACCTATGTTTTACTATGATACTTTTATAGAATACGATTCTATTACAAACTATGTAATTTAAGAAAGTGGACCTACCAATTGGTTAATGGGGAATGTCCCTCGATGGTAAATATGGTACCCATTAGTAGTTTAAAAAACTCTTTTTCCCCCGCCTTATTCAGATTAAATAAGGATTTAGAGTACCAATGTATATCACAGTTCACTTCAAAGCCGCCAACAAATTACTTATTAGAATAAAAAAATGTAACGAAATATGAAGAGCGAAATAAGAAATAATATTTCCACTAATATTACTGAACTCACACCAGCAAAGATACGAATTCTCGGCCACTCATCGAATCGATTTCATTCCCCAGTATATTTCGGGAAACTTAAGAGAGATTTTTTATTTTAAAATATTAATTAGAGAAGAAAGGTTTTGCTTCTACGAGAGCCGTGTTTGTGATTACAGGCATGGATCATATCGTTTATTTTCGCTTTCTCGATATTTCACAATACACGGAATTTTATTTTCAACTTTGTTTACTATATTTCCGCGGTAGCAATCCCATTTTTTAACTCTGAGAAAACGATTTGTGTACTTCTCATTTTTTGGTGTTATATTACATCAAAATGAAAAAAAAAATCCGTGAAGACTCTACCAAACGTAAAATAGGATGAAAACGGGTTCAAATACTACTTTATTAAATTACAAAAATTACTTTAATTAACAAAATATCGCAATTCCTGTGTATTTGTAAGGACAATGTAATGTGTAAATATTGAAACGTTTAATGTCATTTAGAGAAATAAAAGATATTTTATGCATTTTAACGTACCAAGGTAATTCGTAAGTTAGAACATGCATCGCTACAAGCACGTGCTGACAATGTCGGTACGTGGCAAAGTCGTGACGTAGGTTTGGGTTCGAATTCTGATTCGGAGGTGTGTATTTTCATTATGATTTAGCCATGAAAGATAGAAAGAATCGTAAATATCTTCAGTTCTATTATAGAGAGCAATCTTAACATGAATTGACTGACGCAATGTAAATTGTGTGCAAATAACATTGAATAGGCTACAATTGCGGATTATAGCAATAATTCCTCCTTCACTATATCTGAATATTTGGGGGAATATAAAATACATTTCTTTTGGGTACAGTTTGATAAAATTTTTATCAACAAAGAGTTGAAAATAACAATGTTGCCATAGTAGCCCAAACAAATAAAAATGAATAATTCTAGTTAATAACATTAAGAAAGAATAGGTACGACATAATTTAAGTAAAAAATCATGAATACCTTAATTATGATAAAAACCCAGAATATTATACGCATTTATCATCCAACATCGATAATTCAAAAATGTTTTACCGTCACTTTTTGCTGCACAAGAACGTTCTGTGAATTCAACCTGGAGTACCACAATGCTCTCATTTATTTGCGTGATGCAACAATGTGACAGCTCTGTGCTCATTATTTCAGTGGCATTTGGTCTGTAAGCGTCTCGTTTCGGTGTGACATCTCCCTCTGAATCCACACGTAGGAGTTATGGGATAGAAGCCGTCACCTGGTACATGGAGGCTAGAACTTTGGTTAGAAAATTAATAGTAGAGCACGTCCCGCTCTATTGCTTCTCAGCGCGATCTAAATCCTGAACAGGTGCCGATCTACAAAGTTCCCTCATGCACCAGCGACATTCAAATCAGTGTAGTTAATATATTATAGGTCGTGCACAGGATCGCCACAGTATATTCGGCGGAACAACAACAGTCTTGATACAATGAATTCATAATTTGAATGAACCTGAACTTAAGTTTTGCCCGCATTTTTAACAGAATCATTAAACGGGGAAAATTTTTACTCGTCGGTTTCCCTACCTCACCACAATACGTATTCGTACGTCCTCTGTCTGTTACGTCGTGTAAGATCATTTTAATTGCATCTCGTACCGTGCACATTCTACAGGCGACTTCGTGGAATATGTTACATCTTGTTCTTGTTGACTTCACGTCCGAGTCGTTATCTAGTCGTCTGACCCCTTCTTTCTGTAGTCTCAAAATTTTCCCGCCTTTCTATGTTATAGGGGTCGCAGTCCCATAACACGTGATTTCTCTCAGGTAACGAAACTTCTTCCTTCGTGCGGGTGAAGAGAGACTATTTTGTAAATACTTTTTCTTATATACTCTATTTGTAAATACTAATTTTCTAATAATTCTTATAGACTCTAGTCTCATGTTAATTCTTTTGTAAATGCCTTTTGTAAATATTGTCTCTCGTAAATATATTTTCCATGTACAGTCTTTGTGTCCTGACCGTTGGTTTTCCCAACGGTGCTCAATGAATTAGTCAGTTAAATCTGTTTCAAATTTAAGAAACTATTACAGTATGTCAAAAGTTTATAATATAATAATATTTAATTTTTCTCTCCATGCATAACTAAATTTACTATTACGGCAGCAGGAAATAAAAATATCAATGTTTCTATGAAAAATGTAGACGCAACTGAACAATACACTGAGAGTGAATACCTGGGCATGTAAATGACAGCCCACGGCATTAAAGGGCTTAAGAAGGCAAAATGGCTGAAACCTCGCCACAAGTAATTTAAAATGTAAATATTGTAAATAAAATGCCCNAAATTGATTTCTGTCTTATTTTCCTTTTCCGCTAATACATTCTTCCCTGTCTGTATTTCGTATCTTTGTCAAGTATGTTGCAAGATTATCTTACGACGAAATATTGAACTACCAGCTGTCACCATCATTGACCGATCTAAAAGTCACCACTCCATGGTTAAGGAAGTGATGAAATCTGGAGGAGATATCATCACCGGAGTTAATACTGCTGAAAAATTCTGAAGTTACGCACATCAGAGTAATTTAGTACATTACAGTTTCAGTTTTATTATTATTTTTTATAAAATCGTATTATGAGTTAAACCACCGTGTGTAATGACATCTGCGGATGAAGACTAAACTCCAATTTAAGAATATTTTCTGGTAACATTAACATTTTTACCAATTATAACGTAAAAATCGCACGATTCTACGGTTATGGAAATTTTTCGTATCTTGTGAGGGGCACCTTAAAATACGCAAAAATGATGAGGTTACAAGTCCGGATCTTCTCGTAAAAAACCTGACTTGGTTTTCGTCGCAGCACGCAAGGGAGTGAGGTTTCAGTGGCGTGTTTTCGAGCGAACACTGCCCGCCAACAAGCCACCGCAGTTAATGAAGGTCACATTTCAAATGAGTTGGCATTCGTTTAAGAGCACACTGAATTTGAATTTCATCACCAAGGAAATTAAGCATGACAGTCATACATTGCGCTTGCTTGGCACACGTAGAGAAATAGCACCGCGTTATTCAAGAAAATTAAACTCATGTTTTAGAAGTTTTGTTTCTGCGTTGACGAGTCTATTATGACTAGAACGCACTACCCATGACATCTACGTGTAAGATATACGCTTTTGTCTAAATTCCTGTTTTAAATTTAAATTAGAGAACTCATTGTTGTTAATAATACATTTCACACAAAGTGGATCTTGAGAATTCAGTTTCACAGAATATTTTTGGTGTCGTTTAGCTGTCACATATTTTTACATTAATTTTTTAACAATAATAAGCCCCATTCGGCCAGAATTTTCCTCCGGTTTTCTTCGGGGTAGAGGCGGATTTTTCTTAGGCGGGAATGTCATAAATACTTTTCGTATTACACAGGCAAACAAAAAGGAAAAAAAGCGAATACCAGAAGATAGACCCTACTATCCCTATGTATTTTGGGGCTCTGAAACCAATTATGACTATAAAAAAATTATCCAATTTTCCCTTAGCATCTCCCTATAGCCCTCAAGACGGTTGAGAATTCGTTTTTCATGACCAATTACAATATTTCTATAATCTCAGGTATTTTGGTGAACTGAAACCGAATATAACGATAAAAACTGATTTGAACTACCTAACCATCCCATTGGGGGTTGAAATTTTGCTTCTTCTGCAAATTTAAAACGTATGTATATTCTCATGTATTGTGGTGCGCTGAGACCGAATGTTATGACGAAAATTGATTTCAACTACCCAACCTATCCCTTAGCATCCCCTTACAACTCCCCTGGGTAAAATTTCGCTTCCTTTGAAAATTTAAAATGTGTGTATATTTTCGGATATTTTGGTGCGTTGCAGCTGTATATGACGATAGAAAATTATTCCGATTAATCGCTAGCACCCCTTACGATCCTCAGAGGATGGGAATTGAACTTAACACTCCTTATAAAAATTAAGAATGTATGCACATTATGAAATCAGTTTTTATCGTTATATACGGTGTCAGCTCACCAAAATAGCTGAGAATGTACATAGGTTTTAAATTTTCAAAAGAAGCAAAATTTCAACCCCCAATGGGGTTTGCAAGAGGTTGGTTGGGTAGTTCAAATCAGTTTTAATCGTTATATTCGGTTTGTTCACCAAAATAACTAAAATATACATATATTTAAAATTTTCATGAAAAACGAAATCTCGACCCCCCCCTGGGGGCTGTTGGAGGGTGCTAAGAGAAAATTGGAATATTTAAAAAGAAATTTATAGTCATCATCGGTTTCAGCGCCCCAAAATACATAGTGGTAGTAGGGTCTACCTTCTGGGTTTCAACTTTTTTTTTCTTTTTCTGTGTCTGTGTCACTAATTTCGACTTTTTCCTGCACATAATAGAATAGATAACAGAACGTCTTTATGGAAATATTTCTTTTGAAAGTATTAAATCCGCCACTCCTCTTGGATCCTTAGTCGGATTTGATGCGATGGTTCCTTGCTTCTTTACGAAGAGTTATGTGCTTTACTATCTCTATCGTAGTCGCACACAGTTTGTAACTGGTTTTTTTTACGATAAAGTTTATTTATGTTCACAACGTTATTTTCCGTTAGCCATGACTTCTTTTGTCTTTGGTGCGTCAAATAATACGTCCTATTTTGTTTTTTCTAAAATTTTTGATGTGAGTAGTTTCTAGTCACTCTGTTCCATATATGTTCCATAGAAGACTTAATGCAGCTACATATGAAACGCGTTAAGATAGTTCAAAATCCTCACCCGGGTAAATAGAAAGTTCGAATGAAAGAAATTTTGAGTTTGTGGAAACGTAGCAAAAGCAACAGAAACAAACAGAAAAAGGAAAAGGATCACACAAACACGTAAGAAATAATAATATTGCTAGAAAGATTTTTTTCCCAAATCGATCAATGTTGAAGATTCTTACTGTCCTTGCAAAGATACTACATGTTTTCATAATCTTGTCAAAATATAAATGTATATATCTTCTTCTTCTAAGGCACAACAACATTCCTTTGTAGAACGTTTTGACCTGCTCTATCACAGCCTTCCAATCCTTTCTCTCCATTATTTTATTGGTCTAATTCTTGATTTTCATGTATCTGATATCTTTCAGCACATCATCTCTCTACCTGATTTTTGGTCTTTCTCTCTTTTTGGTGGATAAGGGGAATCAGTTGAAGATTTTCTTCACTGCTCTAACATTGTACATCCTGTGTTGATCCCAAACCAGCTGTCTCAGTGCCTTTATAAAATTTATTATGTTTCTAGATTTAAATATTTTATCTATTCCTCTCTTACTTCTTATTCTCCAAGAGCCATCTTCTAATTTTATTGGGCCGTATATTCTTCGCAAAATCTTCCTCTCAAATATCATTAGCGTTTGGATGTATTTGCTTTGAGAGTTCATGTTTCGGCTGCGTATGTAACTACTGGTCGTATTACCTCTGTATATAGTTTTAATTTGGCACTTGTAGAGAGACGTTTATTTTTAAACTAATGCTTTATGAAAAAAATGCCCTATTTCCAGCTACTATTCTTTCTTCAATAAATGTATATAATTCCTTTAATAAATGTTATGAAAATGGAATACACAATATGCCACATATGATATGAGATTGTGACATTTACGGAGAAGAAGGAAAAATGTTCATAAGGAATTGATGTCAAGAGCAAATTGACACTTTGGAGAACTCTGTACCAAAAATTATGTAAAATAAAAGCAATGAAAGAAAATGACAATGAATTTCAATTCAATACATAATTCGCAAATGCAAATCGGTTACAAGAAGATAGCAGGTATCTTAAAGTAATGACCAATAAAAAGACCGAAGATAAAAAAGGGAAGAGAGAAATATATCATCCCCAATTATAAATTAATAAAGGAACGGGAATGACCAGGGCATGTAATAAAAATGAAACTTAAAAATATTCCATAAGATCATCCAAATCTATCTAGTTTTGGCTATTAACACCAGGAGTTGCTAGTGCCCACTCCAACAGGAACAAATATTTTATGGATCCAAACGGGTAGAGATTATCTTCTCCGCCAAGTACTGGCCTCATTGCTTAACCCTTGCGAATCAAGACATTCACTCACCTCTGCAAGGAAGAAACGGGTAAGGCTTCACTATGATCATTATCTCAATGCAAACTCTCCGCCAAGAACGTAGTCATGGAGTCATCTGTTCTTTTTTTAAGAGAAGATAGAAAAGACGGCAAAAGAGATCTCTCGTGTATTACCAGGTGAAAACTACGACGGACGGAAAGTCGAATCCGGGACATTTGTTTTGTGTGGGTTCCGAGAATCGAGGAGGGTGACGCAGTGGTAGTCCACCTGCGGCCATATTAGAAGATCCCGGTTTCGAGTGCCCGTTGACGATGCAAATACTCCTCCACGAAGGTACTCCTCGAACGAAGTTGTGAGTTAGAAACATATTTATTTATTTATTTCCTTTTGGCGAGGTTCAGGCATGAGGCCTGCTTTTCACCTAACTGTTTTTGTCTGGAGTAGGTGAGGGGAAACCCCAGCTGAAAGCCTCACCTAGTTCGACCGAGCAGGGTTTGAACCCACGCACTGCCGCTCAGAGGAATCGTGGAAGCGAAGACGTTACCACTACACCACCGCTGTCAGATGTACGTAATCATTCGCTCCAAACTCTTATAAGTTTAGTTCATTACTTACAGCAATTAAAAAAACTTTTCTTTAAAATAGCCAAAAATAAATGTGGAATACGAAAATATTCTCATAGTTGTATTAAATTCACAAAAAAAAATTAAGAAACTTAAGCTGAGTAAAAATTTATTTAGGTTTACGAAATAAAATGTTACTTGTTACAATTTCTCAGCACTCTTTTTAATTTAGCAGTAAAAAATAAAGTTGAAATAGCTATTTTTCAGAATATGGTCGGAAAAAACAGGTTTTTGGTAGAGCTATGGTAATAATTGGAGATTATACATACAGATAGTGTAAACTGACTTTTTGCACTGATATATTTTATGTGATGTAGGATTCTCAGCACAGCTATGCGAGGTAGAATGTGCAGTTATGACCCCTCATAAAAGTTAATAACGTCATATACTTCCTTCTATGGCTCTTCAGCTATGACATTTATTTTACGATGTGATATTCTTTTGTATGGAAGCAACGTGCTCACGTTCATCGATTCAGGTTAAATTCTTGTCGTGTGAAACACTAATATTTGGTTTTTAGAAATCATAAAATTTACATTTTATAAAATTATCTTGTCGACAATCTGTATCTTGATATTTTCCTGATTTTGTAAATATTTGCTCTACAAGCGGTAAAAATAAAAATTAAAATGTTCGAGGGAGGGTGAAGTAATATTTGTTGTACTCAAGGAAGCGTCAATGGCCTGTTTTATTCTAAGCGTTTTGTAAACGACATTTATCTGAAAATGAACAGTAAGGTACGCTTATTTTCTGACCAGAGTTATTTGCTGGCAATTATACGTAGAAAAATTGAAGGGACGGATGACGTAGCTACATTACAACAGGATGAAAATTCTATAAGTATTTTGGCTGAAGGACATAAAATGAGAATAAACACGGGAAAATACAATTTACAAAGTGTATTCGGAGAGAACTACTGCCATATAAAATCTAATCCAGAATATAATTCCAGAAAAATCATCATGTAAATACATTGGTACAATTTTGAGACAAGATGGGATGGTCTGATCACGTCAGTTAAATTGCACGGAAAACCAGAAGAACACTACTTTTTGTCAAGTTAAAAAGTTAAGTTGATGCACGAAAACTGCCTTACATTTCTTCTCGTCAGACCTATGGAAGAATACGGGAAAGTATGTTGGGATCCTTATCGGAGGGGACAATTATAAGATCGCAAAAGTATGCTGAAAAAACACAAACTTTTAATTGTAAATCGAATTTCAATGGTGGCGTAGTTTCGGAATCATTAGAAAATCGAAGAATATGATCTAGGCTCGTCAATTTATTCAAAGCTTACAGAAATATACCAGTGTGGAAATACATAACGGAAAACTATGTACTTAATCAAATCTACACCAACTTTAAGAATTTGAGATAGATTGTTAGATAGAGGTAGCGAAGCGAAGTAATAACAGGGAAACGCGGAATGAAGTGATAAAGGGGTAAATCGAGCGTTCGGGTTATCAGCCATAAAATGTGAATAATGTAATTATTAAAAATGGATTAATGATTCAGTTGTTTCATGGTCACATATTTTTATATTTCATATTTCAATAAACTTTATTGACAAAAAAGCAGATACAAACTGCGTATGACCACGTGGAGGACAAACTTATTTACTCTCCGGAAGCAAGCATGGGACCATCACATCAATTCCGATCAAGGGTCCTAAGGGAGAGACTGTTAGTTTATATTACGTAGTTTAATCATTTATTAAATAATTATTTTCAGTTCTCCGCAATACAAATTTTTGCATATTTTATTGTTTCCCTTCATACTGCAACCGGGTAACACCTGCCCATTTTCAGTTAAACAAATATTATATTACTATATTACATATGATACTACTTATCATTGAATATCATACGAGTAACTATTCTCAACGTCATGAAACTTTTCCAAAGATAATGCAATATGGCTGACTAACACGAATAGCAAACTTGAACGAAACGAATTGAATGAAGTTAATATCCAAATAAATATTAATAGACTATTAATTATTTATGGAATAAACAGAAAATTATTTCACGAAAAAAAAGGTAAATAACACAAAAAAATTATTGTAATATTCGTTCCACACTTTGCTCGACGCAGAAAGAACAGAATAGAGCCACAAGAGCAAATCAATTGAATCGGTGGCTGATGTTGGCGATAGGTTTACGTTCAAAGAAATCCGAAAGTACTACCAACATAACGCGAGGTACATTTATGAGCGACGGTGAAGTAAATGCGATGGCTACACTGTGTACAAGTCCAGTACCAACATCAAGCAAGTTAGACTGTCCATAAATAGATAAATAATATTTTGTCGAGAGAGCAGTTTCGAACTATGATCGTGTTCACTGTAACTGTAGTTGATGGCAATTCACCGTAACCATGACGTTATTTACTGTTTCTACTTTACAATGAACTAAAAAACACAAAGCGTTTCCGTTCATATTTTTTCTTCCGAGGTTACATTTTATATGATTATGTACCATACTTTGTATTAACTTAGATATAATATTGGTTCTAAACTGATTGTCTTGATATATTTATACTTGAAAAACAATAATGCGAACATTATTATACACAATCAGTTTTTAATGTAATACTTTATTATTACTCACTATATTTTTTGAAATGTTCCAATTGATTGTCTTGGTATATTTATACTTAAATGTTATTATAGACAATCAATTTTTAATGTAATACTTTATTAGTATTCACTAATACATGGCCAACGTTTCGATGCTAGTTTGGCATCATCGTGAGGGCCGATAGAAATTGGTATTCAAAAGTAGAATTACAATATAAAAATTTAAGTCCATAAAAGTTACAAAATAAATAAATAAATAATAAAATAGTTACAAAATATTTGACGATATGTGACATTAATAAGTATAAAAATAAAACAAAAATTATTCATACAATTGTGAGTTATAATTTTTTAAATATATATTACATACCTGCTATATTTTTTTAAATGTTCCAATTATCCAAAAATTAATACCCATAAAATTTTATTTTCAAAAATATTAAAAGGAACATTAAAAAACAAAAACAACAAATAATGTGTTTTAATGGTTTTAAAAAGAAAATTTTATGGGTATTAATTTTTGGATAATTGGAACATTTTAAAAAATACATCCGCGGCCCTGAAGATGATGCCAAAATAGCATCGAAACGTTGGCCATATATTGATGAATACTAATAAAGTATTATATTAAAAATTGATTATCTATAATAATATTCGCACAATTATTGTCCTTCAAGTATAAATACATCAAGACACTCAGTTTAGAACCAATATTATATCTAAGTTTCTTCTAAGTCATAAAATAAATCCCATTGCGACGTTGGTACAGTTTTCATGTAGTGTTTTCCATTTACTGCCCTGAGTGTGCACTGGTGCACCCCGAATGTAAAAACAATGTTCCATTTGACAGAGAAGTTGCACCAGAGCGGGGACATGATTGTTCCATTTGTTGGACAAGGTGCACTTTCCACGCACTAAGAGCAACCGGACTTTCTCTGACAATTTTCTTGGTGGAGGAACTGCACAGGGTGTCGATGAGATTGTATTAATCTCTGGATAACGCATCCATAATGGATGCGATGAGTTTATTGCAAATATTATTTTTGTCTGAAAGTTCCTCCGATGAAGATCAAAGAGTTGAACGTCAATTTAAACCTTTCCAAAAGAGAAAGTTATTAAGATGATGAATTTCGTTTCGTTAATCCGATTATGTAATGATTGTTCAGACTTTTTTAGATGTAGTGTCATTAGACAAGTGAAAAATCTCTGGACTCTACGCTCTTTATGCCAATTGAGTGACATCTCTCGATTGTTGAGATTCCGGGAACAATTTCTTCAAACCTCAGAGGTCCATTCAAAATTTACGTGTTTGAGTGTAAAAAATAGATGAAATGGTTGGACATAGTATGACTGGCTCTATTAATTACAGACTCATTTATTGATTATACTGGAATCCACGAGGTTGCACTTCCCCGCAAGAACAATTTACAATAACTTGACATTACGTAATATTCACTCCATCGAGCCAGATGAACAAGCGATACACGATCAATCTGTGACGTCACGACGTCAGGCAATCAATCAATCGATCGATCGATCGACCGACCGACCAACCAACCAATCAATCGCGCGAGCAGCGCCAGTCTCTAAAAAGGCGAGCCACGACATGTGGACAACTCTCTCTCTGCAAAACTCGTCCGAGGAGTCAACATCAAATCTGATTTAGGACTCCCATCATTCGGTAAGCAAGCCGACGACTTCCCTTTCAGTTTGGTACCAGGAGACAACTGGGGGAATCATATTAAACCTGAAGATTATCTCGTGAGGGCATCGGCACGCCGTTGAATAGCCACGTGATAAGCGGTCAGCAATTCAACCTCAACTGCACATCAACTCAAAACCATCACCTCGACATCGACCCAACGCCATCAGAGCTGAATATTTGAAGGAACGGATCGTCTCACCTCATCACAGTGTATCACCTGAACTTCAGTTTTGTATTCTTTCAATACTTTCAACTTTCATGCTTCATGTCATTAAATTGTTTGTTGGCAGTCCAGGGTTTAAACACACCTCATCTACCTTCCTCATTTTCTGTAATTTGTCTGATGATGAATATAATATTTGCATTATATACACATGAATACAAAAGGTATATTTGTTGGTATATTAGTAATTTTTTATATTCAATTACTGTAGTTTCGTCAACTGTACGGCACACAATGGACAAGCCCGAATGATGCAGCTGTCGGGGAAGATTTTTTATTGCTTCGCAGGTCTCAGCACGTAGGCTTGCTTCGCAATAAGATCTCTTCCTCTCCAAAATAAATACTCAGAGGTTTGAATAGAAAAAGGTTTATTATGTAAGCAAGTCGTCGTAATGTAAACAATGAATAACACCAGACGACGAACGACAGGCGTTGAAAGCTCAGTGTGAAATTGTGCCTCGTTCGTTTAACTCACGACTTCAGGTAAGTCGGTGGTCGAAGGTAAAGAGGTCTCCTTCTTCGTCGCTAGATGGCACCGCTGGTGAGGTCCAGTTGTAGCTAGTCGACGGAGTGCGATATTCTGGTGCGTGACGGCGCCTCTGGTCGAAGTTATCTTCGTTCTCACAGGATGGCGTGCCGTATCTTCGTGTCTTGGAGCGGGTTCTAGGGTTAACCGCGCGAGAGCGTTTCGTGATGACGCTTCTCCGACGTCTTGATGGTTGAAATTATTCTGTCACCGTTTTGAACTTTGGATATTTCTGAGCCTGTATGTTGGTTCTTGGAGATAGAATTTGTCCGGCACTCGGTGTGTGAAATCACTCTGTCACAGATTCCAACTTAGAATTATTCCTGAGCTTGGAAAATAATTCAGACACTAATTCTTGGAGATGGAATTTGTCCTGCACTCGATGTGTGAAATAACTCTGTCACAAATTCCAACTTAGAATTATTCCTGCGGAGCTGGGCTTCTTGTTAGAGGTTATTGGGTAGCGATGTGAACTCCTCAAGGATTCTCAGCGTAATGAGCCCCTCGCTGGCTGTTGCTATAAGCAAAACAATAACAGTCGACGGTGAGGGGCGACCTAACATTATGTCGAGGATCGTCTATTGAGATTCTCTAGAAATTTCTTAACAAACTGGGCTGAGTTCTCGAATATTCTCGAGTATTACGGAAGTTTCTCGAGGATTTCGAAGCATTTCAAAAGGTAATTGAGGTGTCTCTCTGTTGCATGGAATCGCAATTGAGGCGTCTCTTTGTTGCATGGAATTTTCTAATGTTTAGAATGTTAGGATTCTTTGGCGTCATATGTTGAGACTCTCTTGTGCAAAGAGTGATATCGTCTTGGGAACCAGTAAACAACATGGCTATCATGTAACTTTCATGTGTCGATTACATGAGGGAGTTCATCATACGTACTGAGGTATGTATTTCTCTGTATATGTAGGAATGTGTTCCTACACAGCCTTCTTCCAGCAAATATTTTCTTTTCACTCGCTACAACTCTCCTGGTGGAATGGGAAATTCGCGCGGAGCTATGACGTATTTGTCCGGTCCTAGTGCACACACATATTGTTTTCCATATATTTTCCAACACTTTCACAAAATTTTATCTATAGAATATCATTAAAGGGAAATAGAAGAAGTCGTAGGTCTACAGCAAAGGCCATAAACGTATAAACTTTAAGCATTGTGACATAGTAGTATTCTGGGGTTTATGAAACTAATAAATTTGTTTGTTGATATCTCCACAGTAACAATCAGTCTTCGTTGGAAATGACTCTCAATGAGCTGATAATATTCTTGCACATCTCACAAGAAAATCGCGTTTATTTCCATTCCAACAAAATGGGTAAAAATTGTAATAGTGGATGGTCTTTTCTGAGATATTTCAAATTATTTCCCCTAGTTTGATAAATATGCGACAAATGCAGCAGACGATTTCAAATTCTAGTACCCCTAATCGCTTAAATGATGTGTCAGCACACCCGTTCTCTTAAGTCAATTCCCGTCAACGTTTGACCCTCCTCTACTAAAGATTCTCTCTTGTGGTAATATATAAATTTGCTTTTTCGTCATCACACAAGCATTTTATTTTCTTGATCTTATCATCATTTAGTTCGGCGTAGAATATTCATTAAAATTCGTCATTGCAATAAAAGAGTGATTTTATTATATGTCGTATAATAAGTTATAATTTTCAAAATCTAAAACTAATTCTAAAACTGTTATTTCTCTCTTAACATTGTATGTCCGCGATAGTCCGTGTTCTAGGTCTGAGGTGCCTTATGATCTTGTCTCCGTGCAATCGTAATTTTGATGCTATATTCGCTTTATTGTTAAAAACTTCCAATAATAGTACGCATATGTAAAATGAATTCGTTATCTCACTGATTCTTTTTATTTTATTATTTAAAATAAACATTTCCACATTCATTTGGTTACTTTTAAAGAAATTCATCTTGCTCAGTTTTTTTTCTCGCATGCTTCCAGAGTTTGTCGTGAACAGAGAGATCGCTTATCTCCCTGGATGTTACTGTCCTTGAGTTTAATTAAAACAAGAGCCGGGGGAAGGTCGAGAGTGTGTTTGTTCGGGTCCGCTAGGAGCGCCACGTACCAGCGAAGACGCCACACCACTTCGCATGTTCACTGAGAATTCGGAGCAACAACGAGGTCCTAACGAGACACTCAAGAGGCCAATTCCCAAAAGCACTTGTGAAGCGAACTTGGAACAGGATCAAAACAATATGGAACTAACTGTAACTATATTTGTCCAAAGCATGTAACTGAATAATACGAATTTTGTCTTTCTGGGATTAAATGTTACTCGCCAGTGTTTGATTGTTTTTTATTACCACGAATACAATTTATTTACGGTTAACGCCAGAACTATATTATTTTACTAATATTTTTTTCTCGTCTTGCGTTGGCTTTTTTCAGCAGTAGATTATAAAATCAAGTGATGTTGGGAGGAAGAATCTGTTTAAGACCTAAGAGCTTTCTGGTAATGTGGGCTGAGGACAGGAGGACGCTGCGTTGCAGTCTACTTATTACATTGGTGTTGAATTTGAGTGTTTTAATGGAATGAACTAGGGATTGGAGTACTAGTCCTATGGTAGATAGAATGACAGGATTTATTACAACTTTTTGTACATTCCAGAGTATTTCTATTCTAAAGCGAGTTGTTGATATTGCGATATTTTGTCGATTTCCTTTTATCGAGATTATTGAAATTGGCGACAGCAGAATCGATCACGTACACTTTTCATTAATTTCTTTTCGAAAGGATAATATCAGGTCAGTTGTGAATAGTTGTAAGGTCTGTGAGGATACTTCCGTTCCAATACAAAATATTTGAATTCAAAACATCTTGCAGGAGTGGATAGTGTGTATACTCATGGTCTGGTGATATATAATGGTGGTGTTCTTAATATAATTTAGTGTTTCGGCAAATTTCGAGATGGATTATTTTTCCCACGTTGCCGGGTCTCACGTTTTGTGATTATTACGGGATAACAGTGTGCCACCTCCAATGATAGACCCAAGTGTACTGCCAACATCTCGCTCCGGCCGGTTTGACACCAGGATAGACCCGAGACTCATTTTACACGAGACTGAGTAGGTCTGGGAGTCAGCGAGGAATCATCCCCGTCCCATCGGGCATCGCATCCCGACCATCCAGCCAGCAACTCAGCACTCAGTCCACTGAGCCACGCTGACTCCGTATTTAGACGAGTAAACAGAGAATAATTTCCATGTTTATGGTGAAGAATGTTACAATGGCTGCGGATGAAATGAACAACGCGTGGCATTAAGCTGCTTATTGTAGCGAAGCGATGTTTCACACTCACTTGGCGCGTACGAACGGCCGCGCTCTTTCACGCGAAGGCAGCTCGTATAGAAGACGCCCAGCTTCTGGAAGGGCCGCACGGTAGAGGCGAGGCTCAGCTGATCTGCAAACAAACAAGAGCATTTGTTGTTCTAGAAAATACAGTCCATGACAGATATCCTTGCATTGCCCCATCCCTCTATTGCAGAGAAAACTGGGCCGAAACATCAAAGTGATGGCCAAAATATTAAAAATACTTCGTGGTTAGTGTTGTTCTAAAAAAATGGAATTTTAGGAGACTGGGATTCTTTGATTAATATGTTTATTCATCACTCGTTACATGACGTTCAAGTCACTAGGTGATCCCCTCCGTCTTACCGGTGGGGTTAGAACAAATTTGTAGCTTTTCACATTAATGTCCCAGTTCATATAGTAATGACCACTGAAAAGCAAACCCTCCTTCCTCTATCCAGCTCCTCCTAGTTTCAATAACTCTATTACTAACTACTTCTACTAACCACTTCTACGCAGGCCAACTTGTTGGTAAACCAAGCTAAGCGGCCCATCCTGGCCCGGGTTTTTCTCCGTTTTTCCTGCGGGTAGAGGCGGACTTCTTATACAGGTTCTCTAGACTTTGTCTAGGGGAGTGTTTATTGTAACAATAAATCGTGAATTTAGTGGGTTTTTTTCAACTCTTATGATTTTTTAAACACTATACTCAGAATAATCTATAGTTCGATAATAACTTTTACATGTAAATTTACAAACATATTTGCGTTAAATTACAAACATATTGACATTATATATGAATTATAACACGCAGCTAACTTCTCATCTTATCTAGGAACTTTTTCTGAAATTTTTGAATCCGCCTCTGCCTTAGGAATTGCCCTTGATCGGAATTGATGGGATGGTCCCTTGCTTGCTTCCGGAGAGTAAATTCCGGAGAGTCCTCCACGTGGTCATACGCAATTTGTACTGTTTTTTGACAATAAATTTATAAATTACTAACAATAGCCTACCACCCAACTCCGACCTCTTATCGCTCCATGTAGATAAGCTCAACAGCACGCTACATTTGACATTTCCAAATACTACAATGAAAAAAAAGTCAGTAGGTGAGCTCTTCAACCCAACTACAATACTTGGGCGAATGTAAAGAACCAAAAGAATTTTCTTCTGGACAAAATGAGGGAATTCTCAGTTTATTATATTAACAGTTTTTTTGTTTGTTTGTTGAATTTATTGAATTGATCGAATTTACTTCACGTATTAATACACACAAATACATTGTCATGCATTCTTATACATATACTATTAGAATATATAATGTTTTCTTTTATTTCAAATGTCACATTTCCATCACATCACGAAACTCTCTTTCTGTCCTTTCTTTGCGTTTTCTTCTCGTTCATTTTACGTCTATGTTTTCTTTGTTTGTTTCTGTGCTTGTTGTGCTGTAAACCTCGGCCAGAAAGGGCAAGCGAGGAATCGAACCCACGCACATCTACTCAACAGGAAGCAAAGATGACAAACGCCATGACTACAGGCTTCCACGATTGCGGGTACGAGAAAACATTTCATAAATTATAATGGCGGATTCATTAATGCTTGAAAAATTAAGCAAAAGGTCTTTTGAATAAAATTTTTGAAAAAAAAGTTATTTCAAATTTCACTCTTTTATTAATAACAAAAAAAAACAAGGAGCAAATTATAAAATGGCAGAATAATGTTGAAAAATGAATAATGGCAGAATAATGTGTCACAATTAATTTTTTTCTCAATTACGATTTTGATATAGTTCTTTGGGGGGAGGTCTCTAAATAAAGTGTATTTCTGGAATAATTGAAAAAAATACCTTGAGAATTCTGAAATCGTATTTTCGAATCAATTAAAACTGAAAGTATGATTATAAAATGTTGAAAGTTGTCCCTTGAATAATTATTATTTAATAATAGTCTGCTGCCATCAGCATCATAGTTCTCCGCAGATTAATTTCAAACATTTTGAAAGGTTTATAGAACAGATTAGGACCAATTAGGCAGTACAATTATGTAGAATTCATAACTTTTTTGTTTTGTTATTCTGAAGTTTAGTTTTTTGGGTAGAATTTGAATCTAAAGTCTTTGTAAATTATTAATATTTTTTGTTACTCAAACTACAATTGAACAAACCATCGCGATAAATAATCCATTCTGTCTAGTCAAAATTTATATTTTGTAACTGTTTCTTAAATTCCTTTTTCTTTTTTTCACTTTTTCTCAACAAAGCATCGGAGACTTCTGAGGGCCACTCTCCGAAGGTTCTATAAAGAAACGAACAAAAGATGAATCCCTAATGGGTAAATATGACTCTTTGAATTTTACTGCATTCGACTGTAAGTATTAAAATTCTTAGGTTCGACCTACTTTTTTTTTGTATGGACCCATTGTGTGGCGGCGAATGTCACACCTCTATCTTAGCGGGTCTCGTTCTACCTCATCCTTCTCCCATCCCTTGTAGATAAGCTTCTTTTCTGTTCGGGCGGAAATTTACCCCTCCAGCTACCCAGCAGATCGCATGTACTTATTCTGTGATAAAAAAAATGGAGAGCTTTATCAAGAACACTCTACAAAGTTAGGATAAATCGAAATTTTGCTCAAAGATATAACCTAGATTTCGTAGAAATATTTCCCAGGTAGAGGAAAACGTTGCCAGTTATGTTGACAGAAATGAACTTAAAAAAAATCAATTGAAAGTTTCAAACTAAGCATCTTGTGAACACGTGGTCAGCATATTACCACTACATATCCTCCATCAGTGGAAGTGCTAGTTTTTTATAAGAATATTTTAAACTAGCTTACTTGCTTTCATCGTACATTTCGATGTTGATATTAAAAAATCTTAACAAATAATTTCATCATAATAGCAATAGAGTTTACTATCGAACAAAATAAAAACTCAACAAGATTTATAGTTAAATTCCATTTTAGCGTCGAACAGTTTGAATACACTAATCTCGCGGAACATCTGGGAAAATATTGAGCAAAAATATTGAGCTTATCACCACTTTTTCACACGACTGTTTCTTCGATTCATGAATGATTTTGCTACAAAATCTTGCTATAATAAATATTTAACTAATGGCAAATATGTGTCAACTTACAACTTCATCCGAACATACCTTGACATGTCTTGATAGGGTCATATATCTTGAGAGGGTTTACCAATAAAATTATCTCGGTGGAGGATGTCCTCAAAACAAAAAGTTTCGAATATGAACCCCACTTCTTGTATTTGTTAATATGATTGATATAAGATAAAATGCTTGTGTTTAGTAAGTTTGTCTATTTATAAAGGAAATATACAAGGAAATATTACAAAAAATAAATAATCTCAGACAGTGAGAAATTTTTTAAATACATATTAATTAACAAACATTCCAATGGTACACGTCTCAATATTACATATCAAATTAAGGCCATGTACAAATTGACTTATTCTTGCAATATCCTACTCGTATTTCTACAAGGATCAATTTTTTTGCCCTGTGTAACACACACTACATATGTAGCAGCAATTTCATGGCAGAGAGAGTAGGCAACCATAAAATGGATACATAATAATTGTGAAAGGCGTCTCACTTGTAATTTAACTGTAGTTCTGACTTCACCGAACTTAATACTTTTAAAAACCGTATTTCAATTTATTATTTTTCATTAAATGTTGCGTTGGTGACCAAGTACTTAATAAACCATAAATAATTAAATAAATAAATCTTCTCTGCGGCAACGTGGGAGAAGTTACTTTGACAGTTTCACAGAAAACATTACATATTTCTCTCGTAAATGACTTTCTCCATCAACTCTGGAGATGATTTTGGGGGAAAATGTCCCAGTAAATGAATCCGAGAAACATAAAAAGCAGCATGTAATCCTGGATCATATCGCCGCAGCAGGGAACAGAGCGTATCTCATGGACGAAGCGTAAAACACAATCTTGGCCAACGAGCCCCGCAACGAATGTGATGACGCCAAGCAACGCGTCTCTGGTGGTGCTTTGTTATCCGGCGCCTGTTTCCGCTTCAGGCCGCAACGAACGCTGCTTACCCTCCCTCCTCTGCTGCCGCCTCTCGCGTATTGCAAGGGAACTTAGCTCTCCAAACGGAGAATAGAGATAGTAAGGATAAGGGAGAAAGTATGTGAAAGAAAGATTGAAAGAGGGAAAGAGAAAAACAATTAGACAGAAAGAAAGAGAGAGAGAAAGAGAGAAAAGAGAGAAAGAGAGAAAAGAGAGAAAGAAAAAGAGAAAAAAAAAGAAAGAAAGAAAATAAAAGGAAAAGAAATAACGAATCGTTCACATGGTAGAAAAACACTTCATCGAATATTAGGCAATGATGATAAGAATAAATCATTTTACGAGAATAAAGTGAAAAATTTTGAATTCGATGTTTGTATCATTATTTTAAAATTATGTTGGTAAATTACGTAATGGTAATAAAATATTAATTCAGTATGATAAACACGCGCACACGGATAAAGTATAACGCCAAGGACCTAAAACGTACGAGGTTAATTAGTGAGGCTCAGAGTATAAAATGATGATCTGGCCGTTTAAAACCTTCACATTCCGTTCGTTTCCTTCGTAGCAAACACTTCAACACTTTCGTTGGGTTTTTTTATGCGTCTCTCTTTCGCTTCCACTCTCCACATAATCGTTTTGTCTCCGTCAGCAGCTGCACCTGAGTCAGAGCGCGGCTGCGTAATGTGCTCGCCCCACCCCCACCCCCCCACCCCCACCCCTCCGACCGACGGTGGCGCTTCCACCGAAAATCACCACCGCCCACCGCCACTCACACGAAACTGCTGCATTTCAGTTATTCGTGGAATTGTGGTCAAAAGATGCAATCACGGAGCATTTATTATGTGAACGGGAAATACTTTTATTTATACTTTTACACGGAAAATACTTTTACTTAAATACTTTGATTTTCTTTTTTTTTGCGTTAAATTACATACATGTTGACATTCTATTAGTATTATAACCCGCAGCTAACTTTTTATCTTATCTAGGAACTTGTGCTGAATTTTTTTTGAATCCGCCTCTGCCTTAGGGCCCTTGATCGGAATTGATGGAATACGTCCCTTGCTTGCTTCCGGATAGTAAATTAGTTTATTGTCCTCCACGTGGTCACACGCAGTTTGTACTGTTTTTTGACAATAAATTTATTATTATCCATAGATCCACAATGGCGGATCTAGACAGTAATCAAGGGCGGGGGATCATTTTCGTTTAAAAATTATAATTATTAATCAAATAATTATTAACAATTGACAATCTGGTATTATTTATAACTGTAATAATTATAACTAATAATAATTATTAATCAGGTATACCATTCATCAACTTCAGTTTTATCTGGTAAGAGTTGAGGATCAATGGGGGGGGGCTATATTCCCCTTAACCCCCCACCCCGTAGATCCGCCACAGTCCACAAAAATGTGGATCTAATACTTTTATCTGATACTCATTTTATGAGGAAAAACAATTTTATTTCGTTGGAACGCGCTCTATTCGACCGTGGCTTATTCACGAAATGATTTCATTATTTTCATCTCGGAAGTTTGAATAAGATTTACATGCTGTCCAGCGCGAATACGAAATATCATCTTTAGAGTGAGTTGTGTGTGTTTCTTGCAAACCGTTAAACTGATATTAATGTTCACTACATAGTAAACGGCCAGGTGTAAATTGCGACGGACCGAGAGTCGAACTCGGGATTTACTGCTCTGACCGCTGGTGTGCTGTCCACTGCACCACCCTCCTCGACTCCCGGAAACCTGTACGCAACATCCTCCCGGTCTGTTCCGGTGAACCTAGGTCACATCCCCAATGCAAACATTCCTCCTCGAGAAGGAACTCGGAAGTTGACTTAATAATGTTTAACTACTCCCATCCTGGTCCCGGATTTTCTCCAGTTTTCCTTCGGGTTGAGGCGAATTTTTGAATACAGGGTCTCTAGGTTCTTGCCTAGGAGCGACTTGTCTATTGAAATAGTAAATCTCGAATTTCTAGTTCTTTATACACAATATTATTCTAATAATCTATAGTTTATAATAATACATACTGGTATTAAATTAATTGTTTGTGTTATATTAAATACAAATTTGTTGGTATTCTGTTAATATTATAACACGTATCGAACTATTTTCATTCCTACCTGAGTAAAGTGCTACAATGTTAATCCGCCTCTGCTTTCGATCCCTTGCTTCCTTCCGCAGTGTAAAATAGTTTACTGTCCTCCGCATGGTCATACGCAGTTCGTAACTGCTTTTCTGACAATAAATGTATTATAATAAAACTTTGTGAGTTGGACGAAAACTTGGGGTCAATGTTTTAAATTATTATCATATTTAAATAAGTATGGGATAAGCATTTCCTTTGCATTTTAAAATGTTGTACGAATTTTCCATCTGTTAATGTTATAACATTCTGTTGATGCTCTTTCAGATCTCCAGATAGGACATTTTGTGCATGGAACGTATAATATCATGCATGAATGATTTGCAAACATACGCTTTTTAACGATATAATGTGTTGTTTTTATGTGATATATAAATTTATTTTTGAAAGAGGGTGAGACATTGGTATGTGGCACGATTTGGATGAGATATGGGTAGTAATACCAGAAAATAGTACATACGGTGAAAGATGCTATCTGTTCTTCAAAGTTATATCAACCTCCTAACCAGTGGCAGATGTAGACCGTAATCAACACAAATTTTATAAATATTCTCTTTAGAAATTAAATGATAGTTAACCATTTATTAAATAGTTACCAAATTTATTTAAAATTGTTTAAAATGGCAAATTCATATTAAAGGATAAGGATTTCTTGAGCATATCAGAATATTTTAAATATTCAAATCAAATAATTCGTAAAATAGATTTTTAATGCAGACGTAATGAACAAACAACAAATCAATGATTGTTCTAAAATACCATCTCAACAATGAGTTTTGTTTGGGATATATTCTTTGAATCAACTGTCTACGAATAAATGAAGTCTCTACTAGTGAGATAACAAACAGCTTAAAACATACATAGACTACACGACGTATTGTACTAATATCGAAGATATCGACTGGGTGAGTGATTTCGATACTTGGAACATTCGTCTTGCTCTGCGCACGCGGTGTGGTCGGTAGAAGGAGAGTGGAGTAGAGAAAGGACAGTATCGGGACCTGTGTGGTTCTCAGGATGATTATCAGACAAGATGTGACGTTTTCCTTTGATTTAACGGGTAAATAAACGAGGAAGAGTGAATCCTTTATGTTCACTATGTTGAAATCGTATTGGCATTTATGAAGCGTCACTGTAAGAGCGGAGGAACAAGCATATTCCTTAGGCGACGTGATAGTCCTACAACAGAAGAAAACGAGCTGAAAGGGGCTGCAGCTCATTTACTATGCACAAGCAACGTTCCAAAGTGTCTGCTAGTTCTGAGAGACTGAGTGTAATGAAAAATTCGTGAATATGCCAGACCTCGTAAATGAAGAGAATAATTGTGTGTGTTTCATAGATTTGAGGAACTGATAAATTATTGAACTAACATTGATTGTCAACAGACTTTTGAGAAGGGTGAAAACTATGCGTAGGGAAATTTTTTTTCTGTAACTTCTAATTTTCAAGGCTGACAGGTAATCGCTTTTTATGTACATACAACTATTAAACTTGGATTGTGTTAAAGTTTATTTATGAATGTTGTGGGATAAAAAACCTCACAAGAAACCACTGAGACAAGTTTCGTGGTACAGTATGGAATTACATCCCGTAAATGAAGAGAAATCCTCACGCCTTCTATACATGACCTGAAGCATATAGACAGACTTATTTCGAACATCTCAAGACCGTCCCATCCTCTGTGAAGCGCGTAAAGATCCCGTAAAGAAAGACGTCGCCTTCTGCCTCCTCGCAACGCATGCATTACACTGGAGCTCGCCGTGAGTTGTGCTGTCACCAATGAGATTGCGCTGTACCGCTTATACAAGTACTATGGAGTTGAGACGGAACAGGTTCAGTGTTGTGAGTCACTTCAACCAGTGCAATGCAAAAATTAGATTACTTTTGACTATAACGTGTACGTATAGTGTGCGAAAAATCTGGTAACGGTTTTAAAAAGTATGCCTTTTATCAATTTCAATTTTATCTTCGCGAGTTCAGGTCCGATGGGATGGGGCTTAGTTATCCCCACCAGTAGATCAGCCACTACTCCTAACAATGTATTGCATTCTCGTCCCTCTTTGCAACCTTAATTGATACGAGATGAACACAACTGTTTGAGAGATTGACAGTTGATTTGATAGTTACCGGTTCGTCTCTGTAACTTTCCTTCTTCCCCTCATCATGTGCGTGCACCTGTCACCAAGTTGATGACGAGCACGATCCCACTCCGACTGCGTCACATAAATCCTCGTCGCGTGTCCGTCTGTCTGCCTCGAACCCTATTCGTCTCCATCCATCTTGTGCTAAATCCTCCATGTTCCATGGTCTTCGATTCGCTCAACCTCGTGCTGTGTCGATCGCCAGGATTTGCGAGGTTCCAGGCGCCACGAGAACCAGTCGCCTCTCGGAACGCACTCCAATTCGCGTCGTCGTCGTAGTGTACATATGTGGAAGCTCAGACTGTATTCACTTACGTCGCTGTCCCCTTCCCCACTGATATATCAGTATACTACTGCAAAAAATAGAAATGTGCATTTTCCAAAGGAACAAACATTAAAATCTTCATTAAAACGTTTCGAAGAGAATGAACAAATATGTGTACAATACCACATATTTTAAATTTTTATTTCAAGGTTATAATATATAAATAAATAATATTGTATACAATACAATAAATTACGAATTTTAATAATTTTTATGTCAACTTTATTATTTAATATTAATAAATATATAATAATATATTTTAAGGTTACTTAATTTTAAATTCTTTAATTTCATTACGTCGTGTTTGGTATCATTTTAAGTTACTTTTTATTCAAATTTCATTATTAAATGTCAGAATATTTTTAAACCAAATAATATCATTCTTCATTTAAATATCTTTAAAAGGCAACTAATGGGCCTAA